>CM026197.1:36323321-36415821 GCA_014839995.1 Xenentodon cancila
CATTCAGAGAAGCGTAGTCTTTAGAAGTGATTGAAAACCACTGTTGTAGGTTCTAGTAGAGGAAAAGGAGCTGTGACGTTTATGAGAGTTAAAGATGAATTCAACTTACTTTAAAACTAAAGGATTTAGATGAGTAGAAACGTAAATGGAAGTTAAATGGATTTGAAAGGAGTTGAAGTTTTCTGAGCCATTAACACCTTTAGACTCTTGGATTAACACAATTATTTGACTTAATTATTCACAAACATTATTAGTTTGAATAGGTTGAATTATAAGAGTCAAAATTTCAGACTAACTTAAAGTATTAAATGATTTAAATACATGTAGGAGACAGGGTTGGATCTGACCATCTATCTAGTTATTGTTCCTCAAATATCAGGACAGGAAATGAAAATGTTTGAAGGTCATAATTGAAAGTCCTTAGAGATGTAAAATGTAAGGACGTTAAAATGAGCAGGTTCAGGTCAGAAACGTGACGTCAGTGGTGTGATCTTCTGCATTTTCAGGTCAGTCTGCTGAAGTAACTTTGACTGATAGATTTGGTCTTTTTCCAGCAAATTTGTATCTGGAATCTTTATGAAATTTTGCAAATTGAGCGATTAACAACAAATCTGATTTTGTCTGGAAGTTCATCAGTAAAGCAGCCAAATAAAACACATTCAAGTTTCACCTTGATGCTCAAATCTCCTGTTGAGGATACAGATGATCATCACAGCAGAAGATTTGACTATTTGAGCATTCCCAACAAGGAGCACGTATGATCTCATCTCCTTGATGACAGAAGGTACGGAGATTCTCAGCTTTGAAAGACATTCCTTTTCCCGATCTGCATCAGGATACTCATTAGTCCAAACAAAAACAGATGCAGGTTTGCAGCTTTGATCCCTTTGAAGTAATTATCTTCTACATTTATTATTAGTTTTAATACTGAGAAAGGGGTCAGAGTTCCCTATAAGAAGCTCTGGTAAAATATTAGTTGGAGCAGTTCTGGATGCAGATGAGACGAGAAGTTTGCTACCAGAGGGATCGGGATCGATGACAACAGCAAACAGACGTGTGTCTACCTAAAGGGATCAGGTGGAGGATCTCAGAGGTTGCAGGTGAAGGATGAATCTGCACAGTGGAAGTTTCAGGTGGAGGTCTGCATCTGGTCCAGTGGTGGACTGATGTTCTCCACAAACAGATGCAGTCGATGCCTGCAGGACGAGGTCTGGACTGCACGTCGTTGTGGTTGAACCTGAAATTTCTGAAGATGAAAGTAATTATGGTTCCTGACAAGTCTTAGATTTGTACCAGAATATGAGGACTGGTGGCAGCTGAAAGCCGACTTCAAATGTGCCCGTTTAATCCCCAACCACCTCGTTTAATCCCCAACCACCTCGTTTAATCCCCAACCACCTCGTTTAATCCCCAACCACCTCGTTTAATCCCCAACCACCTCGTTTAATCCCCAACCACCTCGTTTAATCCCCAACCACCTCGTTTAATCCCCAACCACCTCGTTTAATCCCCAACCACCTCGTTTAATCCCCAACCACCTCCTACAGCTGCTCAGAAGATACTCGCCTCTCTCACTTACACTCTCACTGTTTTTATCAGAGGAGCCACAGCCAGAAGGAATCTTTCTCTTTCATTTCACACGGTTAGGAGGAGGCACGAAAAATGGGAATTCACATTAATGGACAAGAAAAATAGATTGAATTATAAGACAGTTTGATGAATTCGTGTGACGCCGGGCTGCTGCAGGACAAAGACTTTAGATGCTGCAGTTTCAGGATGAAACTGAACTGAACCGCTGCTTTTTGGAAACGTGCAGCCGGTCGCTCCATTTGGAAACATGTAAATCTGTATTTAATATGTTTCCTAACACTGATAGAACAACTGATGTATTAAACAGAATATGTATTGATTTGATAGGATGTTATATTTGATTATATTTGAGAAGAAAACAGTGTTGAAAGTTGTTGACAAGGATTCGCTCACAACCGAAGGACGATATGAACCTTTAATGTCACAAATGTTCAAACATTTTGTCCACAACATAACCAAGTCATCATAGATCATTTTACCTCTTCAGATCCTGAGAAAACTGTTTCAGGGACAGATTCCCTAAACTAACCTTTAAGATTCCAGCTTTGTGGTGTCTGGATAAGTTGTTGTGTTGAGTTCCTGCAGAGATGAACATCTTCCTGCAGATAAAGATTCCTTCTTCCAAAGAAGGCAGGAACACACTTCACATTTTTACCAGACCTTTCATTTAACTTGAATATTTTGGTGAACTTTTCAGAAACCTGTTGGTACCGTCAACTGCTCCCGTGTTAACTTTACAACTTCAACCACCACCTTCCTGCTCTGGGTCACAGGTAATGAATCCCAATCCCGCTTTTATCTGGGAAGAGCTGGAGGACAACGGACCAGATGACCCGTCACTGGCCGATCCAACTCACTGCCTGAAGCTGTCAGTGTGAGAGATATAAATCCCAACTTCACGTGCAGTCTTTGACATCCTCCACCTTGCTCTCATCAGTAGCTACATGGAGGTCAGTAAATCAGACTCTGCAAACAAATGCAGATGCTGAAACCTAAACTGTAACTCCTCCCAGCAGGAAGCCGCCACCTCCAACAAGCACATTCCTGCAGACGGAAACACGTCCACTTACACGCTTACAATATTTTACAGTCACTTTCAGCTCATTTTCATGTTGTGGAAAACTTTTCTGGACCCTGCTGGTGACCTCAACCCCTCTGATTTGAAGGTTTCAGATGAAACCACCATCATCCTGTTCAGAGTCACAGGACAATGGATCCTGTCCCAGTTTTCATCTGATTCAATTATGCAAAGTTACACTGTGCAGGTTCAGACTTCATGTACAACCTCTTAGATCCTCCACCTGATCCCTTTCATTTTTTCTTTCTTGTAAAACATTTGGAAAAGTCTAAAATGTGGAGAATCTGCCTGCAGATGTGAATTCACTTCTTACTTTCACCCTCAGCATGTCATTTCCATTTGCATCTTCTACAAACAAATCCATCTTCTGTCTCCTCTGTCAACCAAAGGGGAAATAAATGTACCTATCATGGAAATTATCCAGGAATAACCACGTTGTACCAGATGTAACCTATCTAACCAAAGTTCTGACAGAATTCCTCCATTTGAAGACTGTTGAACTAACCTTGATGGAAGCTGCCGTCCAGATTTTGAAGTCATTTTATCAGCTCTTCACTAAAACATTTGTTCTATAACCTTTTGCATTCAGCCGTATGTCATCACTTCAATACATCTTGTTACAGGTAAAAATGTCCACCGTCTTCCAGTCCTTCATTGAGGAAACTCCATGTACAACCTCTGATATCTTCTCTGGACTCAGGTGGTAACTACTGTCATCTTGAATGTTCAGCTGACACCATCATCATCCTGATCAGAGTCACAGGACGATGAATCCTGCTCCAGTTTTCATCTGGTCAGAGTTGGTCCACACATGGACGCGCCCCCCCTCTATTTCAGGAGTCAGTATTAACTGAGGGAGACAAGTATCTTTTTATTTTATTTTCATCCATCAATAAAATCAAGACCTGGATCATATAGAGAGAACCACCTGCCAAAGGCCAGTAGTGAAGAGCGGGAAGTACAGAGAGAGGAGAGTCACAGACACACAGTCAAAGGTACAAAAGACCAGATACATAAGTACAACTGTCTGTCAGCAGCAGGACTGAGACTTCCATGTACATATGACTGACACATGGTGAGTTGGTGATCTACAGAGACGACTACATAAACAGGTGTAGACAGCAGACACTGGATGGTCAGAGGTGGGACTGCAGGTCAGGATGCCAGCAGAGCTGCAGCAGCTGAGATGTTTAGCAGAGTCCTGAAGGAACTTTGATTGGTTCTTCCTCCTGAACATGACAGGAAGTGCTGCTCAGTTCTTTTAAAGTCTTTCTGCCTGACAAAACACAGTCTTCAGATGTTCAGTATAAATTGTAGAAATGTTGTAAAACCTGGGCTAAACAGAAAATCTAACATAGAAAGTGTAAAACAGGATAAAAAGAAGACATTTGTTAAAAGCCAGATAAAAAAGGTCTTCAAACTTTAGACATTAAGTTAAGGATGCAACTCCAGCTGCCTTCATTCAACCGCTTCTTCAGTCCTTCTGCAACTGGACCTTAATGCAACGTCTGATTTCATCTTCTGCTTCAAACTGGGACATTTTCTTTTTTCTGTTTCTCCCCAACTCAACATTGTTAACTCTTCTACACGGAGTAATTAATAACACTAACGTGAGGTTCAAACAGTGTAAAAACATTTGTTGTTAAGTTGAGCGTATGAGATCTGTAGCAGCTCATTAAAGATGAGTGATGTCTCCTCCCCCACAAAGACACCCTCATGTCACCATCATGACTTCACAGGTTACCAGGCAGGTGAGCAGGTGAGGAGTCAGGAATCACTGACGTGAACTGGAAGTCTGCAGGTGTCCATGTTCCTGGTGGTGGTGGTGGAGAAAACACCAGGATGGAGACGAGGTGACCGAGAGGTGAAGGTGATGGACTGATCATCCATTGTGTTCTGCACGCATGGGTTCGAATCCCATTCTCGTCGTGAAGTTTCTAAAGTCACAACAATTTCCTGAAGCTGCTCCCTCCTGGACATGTACGTCCCACTTCCTAGTTAGACCACCAACACGTGGATGTTCACACTTGTGTCTTTGTCGTCACTCCTGACTGGTTCAGAGGTCTCAGTAACGTCCTGGAGGCAGCACCGACTCCCCTCAGACTCCTCTGAGGATCTCATCACTTCTGACTCTCCTTCATTTACGACCACGGTAGGACAAAGTCATCATTGTGCAAGTCACAAGTAAGTCTCAAGTAACTCCTCTCAAGTCTGGAGTCGAGTCCCAACTCCAGAGCAGCAGTCCAGACTCAAGTCCAAGTCTAAACATTAAGTTTCCAGTCTCAGCCAAGTCATCACCAGTTCTTCATCAAACGCAATGTTATAAAAAACACTTCAAAGTATGACTATATTAATCTTACATGAAACAAAATATGTGTTTTGAAAGTAATAAAAGTGCTGACGTTGCACTTCCATTACACAGTTCTGTAAAACACTCACCTGGTTGAATTTTCTCTGTTTCTATCCAGTCTGGTATTTATCCAATCCCATATTTTTTTCTATTTTCAGCTTTTTTTGTCAAATTGACAGATGAGGTGGACCTGTGTCTCCTCTGGCAGCCTCCTCTTCTTCACCTGTCCAGCTCTGATGGTGTCCCGTCTCTTTGCTGCACTCACAGACAGTGAGTGGAGGCTGTTTCAGAGCTCAGAGTGGGAACCAACAGTCGTGCAGCTTCTGTGGTGTCTTGTTCAGTTACATGTTTGATTCACTGATGGAAAGAGTTTCTTTGTTCTGTACTTTTATTGTAAAATGACTGTTTTCTCTGTATGTTGACTGCATATTTGTATCTGTACTGAATAATAAACTTGACCGAGAACCTGAGTATCTTTTTACTTCCAGATTTTGTATTTGAGTTATAGACAGTTTTAACAATATTTTAATGAAAATAGTAAGTATATTTTTATTTAATAGCTAAAATTGATATCCTTATTAAGCTGATCTAATTCAAAGTTCAGCTCTGAAGATGTTTGTTAGTTATTTACGATCAGTAAAAGGTTTTCACAGCTTCTCCAAATCAAATATGATGGTTGACATGAGTAGAGATCAGGTCTCTTCAGTCGGTCACTTTGTTTTAATTTGTGCGTTTAAATGTTTAATTTACTTTATGGGTGTTTTGTCAGGTCACCTTTTGTGTGACACAAAGATTTAAGTCAGATTTCTCTCTAAACATCAGTTTTAAGTCACTAACATGTTAGATATCCTGAGTCTGCATCCAGTTCTTTGCCAGGTTGTTCCAGAGTTTCCCCCTGAGCCTTTCCAGTCTTCAGTAAGTTTGTCTGACCATTTTTCCATGTAGCAGACCTGCTTCTGGGATTTTCTGACTGTTTTTTCATTTACTGATATTTTGCTTGTTCACTGGATGACTGTGTTGGACTTGTGGATTTGTACCTCTGCTGGACTTCTACTCAGATTCCTTGAATTTTGAACCAGATTTGTTAGTGACTCTGATTGTGTTTTTGTCTTTGCTCTATAGCTTTGTGGAAAATGTATCTCCAGTTACTGCTTGTATCTTACCAAGGTCTGATTTTGGATTTGTATTTTCACAAACAACCTTAACACCTTAACACACAATATTTTCCACGTTTACAAACTTAATTGTGTTTTTTAGATTTGATGTAACAGACCAAGACAAATGTGCACATCATTTAGAATAGGAAAGAAAACTATACGTTTTTTCAAACTTTTTGTCACTAATAAAAATATGAATTGTGGTGTGTATTTTTAATCAGTCCCCTGAACACAAATGCACCATCATGGTGTGGACATGTTTTTGTTCAGCAGGGACAAGCAAGCTGGTCAAATTTGATGCTGTTGCTATGGTAACCATGGAAACTGGCCACCATTTGCACCCTTTGATGCTGTTGACATGGTTATTATGGAAACGGGCCATCATCTGCATCAACAGATGCCATGTTGCCATGGTAACCATGGTAACCATGGTATCCATGGTAAAGGGCCACCATCTGCACTCTCTCATGCTGTTGCCATGGTAACCATGGTAACCATGGAAACACGTCACCATCTGCACCGTCTGATGCTGTTGCCATGGTAACTATGGTAACCATGGCAACCATGGTAACCATTGTAACCATGGTAACGGGGCACCATCTGCTCCCTCTGATGCTGTTGCCATGGTAACCATGTTGACCATGGAAACGTGCCACCATCTGCTCCCTCTGATGCTGTTGCCATGGTAACCATGTTGACCATGGAAACGTGCCACCATCTGCATCGTCTGATGCTGTTGCCATTGTAACCATGGTAATAATGGCAACGGGCGTCCATCTGCACCAACATGTTTTTTTCATTTACTGATATTGTGCTCGTTCACTGGATGACTGTGTTGGACTTGTGGATTTGTACCTCTGCTGGATTTCTACTCAGATTCCTTGAATTTTGAACCAGATTTGTTAGTGACTCTGATTGTGTTTTTGTATTTGCTCTATAGCTTTGTGGAAAATGTATCTCCAGTTACTGCTTGTATCTTACCAAGGTCTGATTTTGGATTTGTATTTTCACAACCAACCTTAACACCTTAACACACAATATTTTCCACGTTTACAAACTTAATTGTGTTTTTTAGATTTCATGTAACAGACCAAGACAAATGTGCATATCATTTAGAATAGGAAAGAAAACTATACATTTTTTCAAACTTTTTGTCACTAATAACAAAATGAATTGTGGCGTGTATTTTTGTTCAGTCCCCTGAACACAAATGCACCATCATGGTGTGGAGATGTTTTTGTTCAGCAGGGACAAGCAAGCTGGTCAAGTTTGATGGTAACCATGGAAACTGGCCACCATTTGCACCCTTTGATGCTGTTGACATGGTTACCATGGAACGGGCCATCATCTGCATCAACTGATGCTGTTGCCATGGTAACCATGGTAACCATGGTAACAGGCCACCATCTGCACTCTCTCATGCTGTTGCCATGGTAACCATGGAAACGTGCCACCATCTGCACGGTCTGAAGCTGTTGCCATGGTAACTATGGCATGGCAACCATGGTAACCATTGTAACCATGGTAACGGGCCACCATCTGCACTCTCTGATGCTGTTGCCCTGGTAATCATTGTAACCATGGTAATGGCCACCATCTGCACTCTCCGATGCTTTTGCCATGGTAACCATGGTAATCATTAACGGGCGTCCATCTGCACCAACATTACTGCATCAGTAATGAAGTTAGTTTTGGAGAAGAGGATGTATCTCCATCTGATTGTTGATGGTTCCAAGATATCACTATGTTGTCGAGGATCAAACATGATTGATATAATTTAGTGAGATTGTTGAAAAATCACAACCAAGACTTCGGGAAGCTGGGACAAATTTAGCTGTGATTGCAGGTTTTACATTGATATGGAAAGATTTCACGATATTAAAGATAAAAAAATAAAATAAACATAATTGACCACAATTTCTTCTGGTAGTTCCAAATGAGAAACACCACATTCAATCTGTCATCAGTTTTTCTTTTGCAGCCACTGCAGGGAGGTCAGCTACTGTCCCACGGAGCTGAAACTTCACAGCCTGCTTTAAGTCGTCAGACCGTCTCTGAGCTGTCCTCTGTGTCGGGATTTTTAATTCCAGTTATCCTTAAAGTGGGTGCAAACTTCTGCCTCTGTACTGCAGATGAACTGACTGATGTCCAGCTCCGAAAATATCAATTTGAATCTTAATCTTTCACAGTTTTGGCACAGACACTCAAGTTTTAGGATGCAGAAGCGGCAGCAGCAGCTGTGTGTGGAGCAACACTGACATAGAAGTTCTCGCCTCTTTAGTCTTAATTACTCAACACTGTTTAAAGTAAAATACAGACAAGTCGTGAGCACTTATTCCTCCACCTGCCACGGCGGTCCTGTAGACCGGAGTCATTTACCTGCTGCTGTTGTTGTCAATGAGAGAGGTTTTACACCAGGAAGTGGTTTATAAGAGTCCCAGAGTTGAAATCCATCTCATTTTACTGCTGTTCCTCATTTTCTCACCTTTGCAGCATGTTTGTGTCTGGTTGCTACGACAACAGTTTTTACTATTTGTCACTTGTCACCTCACTGTTGTCCAACTCCAACCAGCCTTGCTTTAAAACTACTGCATGTCAGTATTGAGACATCACAGAAGGCCTTCAATCATATATAAACATGGGCAGTGACTTCTCCCAGCTTGACGACATTCCTTCAAACTAAAATCCAGATCCTTTCTAACAGTGTAGTTTGGATCAACTATGTGGAGGTTAGATTTTTTCAACATAAGCAGCATCATTCAATACTCATCCAGATAATGTGGTTGATGTCAGGATGATCCCAGCATGGGAACGTTCAACTGAGTTCTTTCCAGGGATTGGATGCAGCAGCAGAAAATGATGAGAGATGGGTTTCAGGTGGAGACCAAATCACCCAGAGAGAGGTCTTCTCATGTCTCTGTGGTCAATGGGTGAGTACTTAGGTGCTCCAAGATGAGCTGGTTTTCACCTTGAGAGTGTAGAGTCCACCTTATGGATACTGGAATGTTGGGAGAGAAGAAACCTTTTGAGAAAAACTGACACTTTGAGGAGCTGCTAAAACCTGCTCGGCAGCTGCAGAATAATAAATAAATGAACGACCCCACACATATTCCCCATTAATCAAAAGAAAAAAAAACAAAAGCAAAACACAAACAATCAACCAGCACAGATTAAAACAGCTTCCTCCACTGTCCTAAAAGAGCAGGTTTAGTGACACTTACAGCTTCCTCACGTTGGAGCTGGTGGGTTGAAATATCCGTCATCTATGAATGAATTATTCAGGACCAAAGTTTCCCCAGAAAGATCCAACTCTAACAGAAGAACCATGAGAACGTGTAACTATGCACACAGAAAAAGTGACAATAAGATTTGAACTGTACATGGCAGGCTGTGAGGGTCACACCATTTCAGTGGTCCACTAGTCTTATGCTCTCTCTAACTTTGGGATTCTGCTAAAGGTGAAGGAACATAAGACGTCCAAGGCCGTCAGGGAGGCCATGACCTCTGTGACCCCAGAAGAATTATGCTGCACCTTGATTGGATGCGAGACTCCCGTCTTTTTACAGATGTTTAATTAACATCGTAGCAAAAAGCAGACAGACAAATATAAATAAAATGAGCTTCTACAGTAATCAGGAAAACAGTATCGCTTAACATTGTAGTGGATAAGGACAAAGCAAACATACAGTAATACTAACCACTTTGGCCTGTTTCTCCACCAGCGCAGAGTTTCCTTGGAAATTCCTCAAAGTCAGTCAGTTTCAGTAGTTTTCTTGACCATAAAAAGCTTCTAACTTGTATACGTACAGCTGTAGTGAAAACGATGAAGCTCAGAGTGACAACAAAGTGGCACAGTTACTTTGCTCCTGCAGGTACTTCAACTCAAACAGGAATCCAGCAGCTCCAACCAACACCTGCTAATCACAACAGGGAAGGGCCCCTCAAGACACCTAAATATGTACCTGCACATGACTTGGAGGAAGATTGGATTTCAGAGTGAGATAGGTTTCACTCTTATCTGGACGGCCATCTCTGCTCTGACTGTTTTTTCCAGCCCTAAGCCCAACATTTAGATGACGAAAGGAGGAAGCTGACAGACGTTATGTGGCATGATTTGGCCAGGGCTGAACGCTTCTACAGGAGCAACCCCAGAGGGGCTCAAGTGGCTGACCTGCACAAATGCTGGAGAGCAACGTCCAGCTTCCTTCCTCTGGTCTTGAGAGAGGATAATACAAAAATACTTGAGCAATCAAAGAAGCAGGTGAGGGGGATGTACGAGGAGAAGGAGATATCACTTTCTGAGACATCTGAGGAAGAAGATAAAATCCTCTACCAGGAGTCTGGGGCATCTTCATCTTCCTCATCAGATGTGTCAGAAAGAAAGCCGTCCAAGCAACCAAAGAGCCCAGCAGACCAAAGAGGGGAGAGAGCAGGGCCATTGCCTAAACTTGGAACAAGTGGGTACTTGAACCAGTGTGAACACCAAAACCTTGGTATGCAGAAGACAAGCAGACCAAGACCCCTGGAAAAGTAGGGTTGGGCATCACCAAGGACTTTATGACACTATACGCACCTCAGTACAACACAACTCAGACCATAAATACAATTCAATATGATGACAATATAGAATGCCAATTTGGTAAAATCAGTAAAAATATACAAATGTATTTTTTGTTCTATGTACCACACTGGCTGGGGAAGCCACTGCGCCCCCTAAAGGTTGGAGCAAGTTTTGCTGTGGAGGTTAAGAACATAGATGTTTTTCTTTTCTTAAAAAGAAATATTATGTATAATTAAGTATTGACAGTTTTTCATCCAGACCTATCGTACAGGTAAGCTTTGGTCTTACAAATGCACCAAACCTAATAAAGATATAATTTATTGATCTGGACAATCACTTGTAATGTTTTCCTTATTTCTTCTTTTGTGTTGTTTTAGTCCACCTGATGATGTACCGTCACTGAACTACAAGTGTGAACACACTCTGATCCTCACCCTGATTGCACTGTTTCAGTTAGACTTTTACCAGCTCAGGTTCACGACTGACTTGAGGAGAGGGTTACTGGTTTCTACTCATTTCTGACACTGATGGAGATGACTGCATACAGATGATGAAGTAATGCTTAAAACGGATGAAAATGACATCAAATGGTCTCATCATTTTGACATTATCAAGCAGAGACCTGTATTCTGAGCACACAAAGACAGCAAATACTTTTCTTTTTTGTGTTTTGTTCTCTTCTTCTGACCACTGGATTAAAGGCATTTGCAGCAACATCATGCTGAGACAGTGCAATTCATCGGCGGCTAAAGGCCTGCATGTTTAAAAGATTCTGTTCAGAAACATTGTTAGCCTTCTTTATTTTGAACAAAAACATATTTTATGATTTTGGTTTGAAAGTTCTTTGTTTGTCACATTTCAGTATATGAGGATGGATAGCAGGGCATCATAGTGAATATTCATGCTACTGTGCAGCCAGAATCAGGCATTATTTACACCCTTTCCCTCATATCTATTTTAGATGATTATGGCAGATGTGTGGTCTATTTGTTTCCAGAAAGGTTAAAAAAATCTGACAGCAGAGTGACAGTTTGCATATATCTGAGCTGTCATGGTATTTAACTAACCTGTATGAGTTTTCCTGGATTCACTGTACAACAGGTGGGGTTTTTCTTTTGCTCCACCTGCTGAATCTCTTTTCTTTGAGTCTCATCTCAGAACTGAATGTTTCTAAAGTACCTGTGTTCTTTGTGTTTCCCACACAATTTATTTTCTGTTATTTTCTGATTTTACAGAGCCCAGGCAGATTCATTGATATGTGCAAGTAAAATGCTGAATCAGTCTGTCACTGAAACACAATAAAAGAAAAACATAGTCAAAATGGTTCTTGTGTGTGTTTTTGTCTGCTTGTTCTGTGTATCAACAGTCAGAATAAGGATTGACTGTTGTTGAGTCAGCTGGGTTCATTGGGAGGAAAATTAAACTTCATAAGGTCCACAAACTCCCCTCGCACATTTTAAATCAATTGTTAAATGAAGTTTAGATAAAGACAAGCTTTCTCTTCATTTCCACGTCTCTATGAAAATGTAAGCACATGATTGTGTTTTAGGTCAGTTTAGATTCTCAATTAGTGTTTTATTTTTAAAATTGTCAGAACAATGACAGAGATTTTTAAAATACTCTCTTTAAAGTCAGAGGTGTAGGACTGATGTCAGGACTGACGGCCGCTCCAGTACCTTCCCTTTGTTTGCCACTTTGCACCTCATTTGGAGGTGTGTTGAGGGTCATTGTCCTTTTGGAAGAATCCACAGCCATCATGTAACTTCTTGGTTGACGTCTTCAGGTGTTGCTTCAATACAAACTTTGCCTGATTTGCAGAATCACCCTTTGGCTGATTCTGGGAGGAACCTACATTCTGTCTGTTGCTAGGCAACATCAAGCATTCTAACCACCAACATATGTTTGATGTCACAGGAGAACTCTGATGTCACAGATTCCAGCGGAGCCTAACTGTTCTGAATAAATAGAATCTATGGCCTTTATGACATCATTCACCTCTGAAGATCAGTGTGGACAGTCACATCTCAGAACTTCTCAAACACGGTTAGAGCAAGAAAATCTCCCTCAGTTACGTCGGTCAGTAGACAAAGATCAGGAAGACAAAGAGAAAACAAATATTCATCTGGTAATTAGAAAGCAAAGAATTTGTGAACTGAAACAAACATCAAATCCTTTCACCATGAAAAATAACAGAGCAGGAGCTAAAACTAACAGGAAACCATCCAAATATGACATGTTACAAGCAGATACTACCAGCAAAATCAGCCACCTGGAAGCAGTTGTCACTGCTGAGAAAACCAGGACGAAGGAGATTGAGGCCTGTTTATCCCAGCAAATCCAGGAAACCTGCCAACTGAAAGCTGCTCTGGTCCAGATGCAGCAACAAATGGAAGATCACAAACGCCAGTGGGAGAAGGACAAATCCTGTTTCCTGGCTGAGCAAGCAAAAACAGTGACAAACATGAATGAAGATGTAATTGAGGCCCAGGAAGACCTGGAGGGTAATCAGCGGCACCTCCTGAAATTATTATCAACCATGGCTGAGGCTCTTAAAAAGGAGAAAGAGGAGAGGAAAACATCTACAGATCTCTTGATGGACAGAATAAGAACCTTGGAGGAGCACTTACGGAGAACAAAAACAGAACAAACAAATACAAATCTATGTGGACAGGATTCCTCCAGCTCTGAGAACACTGGACTAAAGGAACAAGATTTAACCACATTATCATATCATAAAAGTGGAGAACTTCCTGTGAAAGCTCCAAACATAGAATCTGATGAGGAAACTTCAGCCCCAAAACCTACAAATCAGGAAGCTGTTGAAGGAATCACCTCTGCAGGATCTGACAATACGGATCTTACTGAAAAACATTTTCCAGTAATAAATGATCACAAGCGTGGAGCAAGAGGAAGAGCAAACAACAAACGATCCAACAGCGTATCCATCTTGACCTATAACCTCAGTGTCACAGACAACTTCAGGGAATCTGTTGTGGTTACCTGCCACCTGCGGGATATGGAAAAGCTCGAGGCTCACAGAGCTCGATTGGCCTTGAAAAAGAAAAAGACACTTAACACCAGCGTGTTTCCTAGTGAAGATGATTTTCCTCCACTGCAAGGAGACCAGCCAGAACCACACACGCTCCTCAATAAGGATGTAAACCAGGACCGAAGAATTCCCATGAAAACGTATGCAGAGACACTGGCTACACCGGCCTCTAAACTGCCTCCTGTACTGTCAGAAGTACCTGAGACAGGTGAAACTAAGAACATTCATCCTGAAGCACCAGAGCCACAACCTGAAGTGATCGCTCCAATGCCAACTACACCACCTGAGCTTCCTGCTGAGGATAAAAACATGGAATCTGTTGAAGACAATGTGGATCCAACTCTGAAACATCTGGCAGCTGAGACTTCCACAAAGGAGCACCTACAACCTGGGGAGACACCATCAAAACCAACCACACCATCTGAACTTCTGGTTGAAAGTCCAAACATGACTGGAGCTCTTCAAAAGGAGAATAAGGAGAGGAAAACATCTACCGAGAGCTTGATGGACAGAATAAGAACCTTGGAGGAGCAGTTAGGGACCACAAAAACAGAAAACACAAACACAAATCTCTTTGGACAAGAGGATTTTCCTCCACTGCAGAGAGACAAGCCAGAACCACACTCACACCGGAACCAGAAAGGAAACAAGGGCACAAGTAATCTCCAGGGAACATATGCACAGACGCTGTCAAAAGCTTTCTGGCCAAAGGTGTCATCCTCAAAAAAAGACCTGCCAAATGGACCTAAGATTAAACTGCCCCCCGCCCTGCCAAAAACAACCTCCCTCCCCAAACGTTGTCCTTTCACACCTTTCCTCAGTACCATCACTTTCCCCCCACCCTCATTTTAAAAACATTTACCTTTCCCACTTGTAGATGCAGTAAAATGTTCATTTGGGTTTTCTCCGGGTGCTCCGGTTTCGTCCCACATTAAAAAACATTCCAGTCGGACTGACTGTGATCCTAAATTTTATGTAAGAGTGAAAGTCAGCGTTGCTTCAGTGTTTGGCCCTGTGATGGACCTGACATATGCAAACTGCATCTTTGCTGTACAAACTGAAAAAAATAGTCCAATTAACTTGTATACCTTTTTATCTGATTTTTTTCCTCCTCACAACCACATCTTTTTATACCCATTTGGGGATGTACAACTATCTTACTTCTTTTTTTACAGAATGTCATATATATATATACCAACATTTGCAACTAATATTTGTCTTGTTTTGTCCTGAAATAAAATACAGTCTGAATAAATATATATCCTTTGTTTTTTATTATGTGCTTAATGTCAAGAATTCAGGGTTCAGGTTGTTCGGTCCATTTGTCAAAGTCTTATTAGAGTGACAGGTTTTCAGTTATACTGATGTGAAAAACGTCCCATGATCAATTTCTTAAAAACATTACAACATGGGGTGTTTTATGTTTTATAATATTCAAATGGATCAATTGTTTATAAAATGTCTGGAGTTGTTCACCTTTCAAAAACTCTGTAATCATCCTCCCCTCTGCTTATCTCATTTTTAACCTCTCCCTCTGGAAATTCAGAGTTTAAAACAAAATGTAATCAACTATTATAGGGTACTATTACAGGGTTGCCACCTGTGTCTGACAAAACACCTGGACATGACGATGACGTGACAAACCACGGCCCATCTGTATGATCAAAAATGTCTTCTAGACATCAGACCTACAACAGAATGGTCTTTTGCAGATTGTTTGCACTGATTATTTGAAACATCAGGTGTTCTCATGAGAGGAAGCAGCTTCCCTGACTCCTTGGATTCATGGATGCTTTCCATAACACTTATAAATAATATACAATAAATAAATAAATAAAGACAAGGCACTTCCACTACACACAGAGCACAGCCTGATAAAAGGACCACGACACTTATAACAATGTAAAGACAGCTGACGGCATCATCTCCTCCTCTATGAATTTTATTTGTATTAATTAATTAATTAATTTTACTTTGAGTGCAATGAATGTGACATGTAGTCAACTAGAGTGACACTTTGTGTCCATCGTGGCGGTTTTGTATATGTAAGGACGCACGTTTGCAGGACCCGTTTGTAAAGGCCAGTGGAGTAAAATTATTGGGACACTTTTAAGTAAATGTTACAGAATGTCAGTATTCAAATGCTTCATGTGACTGATCAGACACACATTTGCCAACAAAACACCACCAGAAATTACAAATAAAATGATAAACAGGTTAATTCATGCCGGTGTATTTTTATTTGTTTCAATGGTTCGAGGTAACAAAAGAGTGGTTCCAGATGTCTCTGCAACATTTGTTCAGAACACGTCACTTTTCACCACTTTGCCTCTTCTTTGTCATCGTCTCTGGGTTGAACGTTGGACACCATCTTTCTGTGCACTGCGGTTTTCCTTCCTCACGGTGGCGTCACCTCCTGCTTTACTCCCTCATTAGCTTTAGTTGGATGCAGTGTCGCCCACAGCTCCAAATATTTAGCCTGCAAGTCGTCTGTCTGCCTTCGGACATGGTTGGTGACACGTCAGCAGGCCTGTCGAGTGCTGAATGAAGAACACCTACTGCAACGATTTGCTGTGAACTGAAACCTTTTGTCAGTGAACCAACAGGGTTTGCAAGGGTTTGACGGGGGACCCATGTTTCAGGGGTTTGACGGGGGACCCATGTTTCAGGGGTTTGACGGTCTCGTAATCATTCTGAGGGTCCAGGATGAGCTGGCATGGATATTCTGTAGGACCTGGAAGAACGCCATGTCTGGGCACAACCGTCTGAACATGTATAAACAAGCCGTCATATTCCAGCTGATGTGTTTGATGATTTATGAAAGGTCATGTAATGTGCTGACGTGTCTGATATTATCCTTTCAGATTGGAAGAATTCAGCAAATATTTGTTTTATACTGTTTACAAATGTTTTCTAGTCACAGATTATGAAAACTAAATAAACAGACCCAGAATGGCTTTTTGAGAGTCCTACCTGACATCTTTGTCAACCTGCAGTAAAATGTCATTATCCTTGAAGTAGGTGTTCCACCTGCTGTCTGGTTACACACACACACACACACACACACACACACACACACACACACACACACACACACACACACACACACACACACACACACACACACACACACATACACACACACACACACACACACACACCCTTGTAAAGATAGATAACAAAAACATTAAATAAATCAACTACAGATACATTATTTAGTTTCACTCTCACAACAGATTACTTTGAAAGTGCCGGCTCAGATTTGAATCTAGAAAATATTCGACTTTTCAACCAAAACAGCACTTGTTTGGTTCACATTTGAAATCGTTTTCAGAAATTCTGACCAAATATAAGTTAACTGAACCTAAAATATTGGATGGATCTAGCAGGAATTATTACATTTGCATAAATTTCTTTCTAAATAGATTTCTTCAACATCTCTGTGAGGTTCTCTTTGCTCTGATTGGGTCACACCAAAAGGCTGATTTCCTCTTTTTGAAGCCCATCTGAGGTGGACAACTTCTACTCAGCTTCAGCCGCTGGTCAGGATGCCATTAACAGACTTGTGCAGACATGCTGATGATGCCCATTAATTAGAGTCAGGTGTGTTGATGCAGGGAAACATCTAAACCATGGAGGACCGGGGCTCTGGAGGACCGGGGCTCCGGAGGACCGGGGCTGTCGAAGACAGGGGCTCTGGAGGACCGGGACTCTGGAGGACCGGGACTCTGGAGGACCGGGGCTCTGGAGGACCGGCACTGGAGGACCGGGGCTCCGGAGGACTGGAGCTGTCGAAGACCGGGGCTCTGGAGGACCGGGACTCTGGAGGACCGGGGATCTGGTGGACCGGGGCTCTGGAGGACCGGGGCTCCGGAGGACTGGGGCTGTCGAAGACCGGGGCTCTGGAGGACCGGGGCTCTGGAGGACCGGGGCTCTGGAGGACCGTGGCTCAGGAGGACCGGAGCTCTGGAGGACCGGGGCTCCGGAGGACTGGGGCTGTCGAAGACCGGGGCTCTGGAGGACCGGGGCTCTGGAGGACCGGGGCTCTGGAGGACCGGGGCTCTGGAGGACCGGGACTCTGGAGGACCGGGGATCTGGTGGACCGGGGCTCTGGAGGACCGGGGCTCCGGAGGACTGGGGCTGTCGAAGACCGGGGCTCTGGAGGACCGGGGCTCTGGAGGACCAGGGCTCTGGAGGACCGTGGCTCAGGAGGACCGGAGCTCTTAAGGACAGGGGTTCTCGAGGACCGGGGCCCTCGAAGACCGGGGCTCTCGAGGACCGGGGCTCTCGAGGACCGTGGCTCAGGAGGACCGGGGCTCTCGAGGACCGGGGGGTTGGCGACCCCTAGTCTACAGGTTCTCACTTTCCTCCTTCAGTACAGCAAATGTTTCACACGTGTTCTCTAAGGACACAGATATTCCTGATTGTTTATGTGTTATAATCTTGAGAACAATGTTTTTAAATTCTACTGTGACTTAAATGACAATCAGATCACATTTCATGGTAAATGAACCAGAAACCTCTGGATGAGGTGGTGAAGACGGAGGCCTCATACTTTTCTTAAGGCCACTGTAAGTTCAAGTTTGTGCCGCACGTGTAGCTGCAGAGGAACAGCCTCCATGCAGGTAACTTCTCTAAATCCAGGTTCCTCAGTTCACGGCTGTCGTGAAGCAGAGCTGAAGAATCTTGACTGACATGGTCCTCCACTGTTACATCTTCTCTGGAAAAGCCCCAGCTGTCTTTGGCAATGCCAGGCTGGATCATTTCTTCCAGGAACTGGGAGTACACCTCTCTACCAAGACATGGAAACAAACCAGCACCACATGAAATAACGCCGTCACTAACGAGGCCTTGTCAGCTGCTGTGTTCAGTTCTACTATTCAAAGAACAGACTGTCCAGTGGTCAGTTGGCACGTGTACTCAGTAAGATCAGCTGCTGCTACATGTGGAGCCTGCTGTCATGACCCCATCACACTGATGCACCGAGACCCTGTCTGCCTCTCAACGCTCCAAACAGAGGAGCTTCTTTGTTTGAGGAAAAAAATGCAATAAACATTTTGAAAACTCTTAACTCCCTAAATCTAATTTTGAAACGTGTCAGGCAACAAGCTTTCTTCCTAAGTGAGATGGTGTGTTGATACACCACGTCTACATTCGGACGACTGCGGCCTGAATGTCTGCATGCAAACCCGGGATCAAACTTCAGTTTGGACTCACCTCTGTTTTTGGAGGAACGACTCCCATAACGACGGATCAACAGGCGGATAACTGAGAAGATCTGAAAAATCACAAGTGACACAGGTCAAAAACACTGAGAGAACTTGAAAAGCCACAGAAAAAAAGATATAACTTCCTTAAAGCTCTCCATGATACATTTTCAGTTTTGTCACATATGATTAACAATAAGACACATTTCAGTCTAGATTCCACACAAAAACCAAAACTGGAACTCTTCACTTTAAATTCACTCATTGTTCTTGTTTGAACCAAAGAGCTTCATAAGCAGACCTGCAGCGTCACACAAAGCACTGAGCTCAACGTTCACGAGGAGAAACACTTGTTTTAGTAAAGAATTACAGCACAGGAGGCGTTTTTGTTTTTGCCAGAAGTTTCATGTCCCATCAAAAAGAAGATTACCAGCATATCTGATTAACTGTCTACCAGATTGCTGCTGCTGTTGCTGCTTTGTCACAATCTCCTTCAGCATTATTTCAATATCAGTCTTAGAGGAGTTTCATGGGGTTCAGGGCCTGGCGGAGACCAGAGCCTGGCGGAGACCAGAGCCTGGCGGAGACCAGAGCCTGGCGTAGACCAGAGCCTGGCGGAGACCAGAGCCTGGCGGAGACCAGAGCCTGGCGGAGACCAGAGCCTGGCGGAGACCAGAGCCTGGCGGAGACCAGAGCCTGGCGGAGACCAGTAAAGAAGACACCAGCTGATCTTCACACACCTGAGTATCAGGGTTCAGATGGATATGGCTCCTCTTTTATTAACATTCACACATTTATGGTACATTTGAACCTGGCTGTTTTGTTCACTGATTTGTGAAAATTCCTGTTGGTTTTTTCGGCCTCTTCACCAGAGGTTCAAGAGTCTACTCACTATGATCTTGGTTCTAGTAAACACTGCTTTCAGGAAGTGTTTAGTTTTATTTTGTTCATTTGATTGTGCTTTGTTTAAGTTTTCTTTGTTGTCACATTTGGCCACTAAAGGAAAGAAAATCAAGGTAAGTGCAGCCAAAGTTATGTTTCTGTAGCTTCATGATCTGCAGTGAAACATCAAAACGGAGGTTTTTCACCATCTTTGTGCTTTGATTACAAGATGTGTTTACTGGTCCAAAACCAGCCTCCTCATCAGCTTCACTAAGAAGCATGTCAGTGTTCCCCTTCTTCTATTATTTCAACAATTTGCACAATTATTAACCAAAGGTAGAAGGAGGTTTCAGTACTTGGTATTAAAAAAGACTCAGATGGTGATTAATGTTTGTGTAAGACGTTGATCTCCTCCACTTGTACCTGCCCTCAACCAGTGTAGCATAAACAGAACATTTAAGTCTATTTGAATATTCATGTTGTAACATTTGAGATTTTTAATAATCATACATATCACCATGACACTGCTCAGCCAAACCGTAGAAAGGTTGTTGGGCAGAAGTTGAAAGAAAGAGTCTCAGGTTGTAATCAGAAAATTTGTAATTTAATATTTTTTTCACAAAGAGGTAAAAAAAAAGAGAAAGATTGTAGGTGGAGAGGTGCATCTGGCGGAGAGACGCGTCTGGCGGAGAGACGCGTCTGGCGGAGAGACGCGTCTGGCGGAGAGACGCGTCTGGCGGAGAGACCCATCTCGTGGAGAGACGCGTCTGGCGGAGAGACGCGTCTGGCGGAGAGACGCGTCTGGCGGAGAGACGCGTCTGGCGGAGAGACGCGTCTGGCGGAGAGACGCGTCTGGCGGAGAGACGCGTCTGGCGGAGAGACGCGTCTGGCGGAGAGACCCATCTCGTGGAGAGAAGGTGACGTTGGCTGATCTACTGGTTTCCAGCAGTTTTCTCTCTGCTGGAACGTCTACGAAACCAGCCAGTCACACTTTTCTTCTTCACCACCTTTTCTTCTTCTGTCTTTTTTTCTGTCCTTTTTCCTTTTCATTTGGATGTTCTTCATCTTTTTTTTTCTCTTTTCTCGTTGTCTCTTTCTGCCTTGATGTTGTTTTTGCCTTTTCCTTCTCTCTTATCTGCCTTTTGTTTCTTGAACATTGTTAAGAAACCTCTCTTCTTCTTCTTCTTCTTCTTAACAGTCTCTGGACGCTCCCCATCGTTCCCCTCCAGGATGTTTTGTTCTTCCTCCAGATCTGTCTTCTGTGCTGCATCATTTTCCATCTCTCTCTTGAGTTCTGTACACTCAGTCTCTATTTCTTGTCTGGTATAACAGGTTTTCATCTCTTCCAGTTCCTTCCTGCTCATTTGCAGTTCTTTCTTCTCGTCCATCAAAATCTCGCTCTCTCTCTGGAGCCTCTTCTTCTCTTTCTGCAGTTTCATATCATTTTCCTGTTCTTGAACCTTCATCTCAGCTTTCTTCGTGTCCATGTTGTGCCACAACAGCTGCAGGTCTTTTCTTTTGACCTCCAGATCAGCTGTTGCTGCTTGCCACACTTCCAAGTCCGTCTTATGTTGTTTCTTGCCCTCCATCCAGTATGTTTTCTTCTCTTTGCAGGTTCCAAGAAACTACAGATCTGTGCAGAACTCTCCTCAGTATTTATAGTGAACCTACAGAACGTGTTGACAGGCAGAGTTCTAGAACGTTTGTCATTGTGAGCTATGTTGAGCGTTGCTCACAGTGGATCTGCTGATTAATATGGCTCCACCCACCATTGAAAAAGCAGAAGTTGGCTTTTAATTGTAATCTATGAAACAAAGATAAATAATCCTATGACATTACATGTGATTTGAATCTTTATAGGATTTAAAGTTATTACAATTGTAACCCATGTTTAAAGCACCAAATGACATCTTCAACCTGCAGACATGAGGCTGTTATTGAACCCTTTCACATAAATTAAAGACAGTCATTTGAAATTAATAAGCCACTAATTGCAAAGACTTTACTACGTGCATGACTACATGTTGGTTAAGGGGTAAAAGAATGTGAGCATGGCGAAATAAAATCAAAAAATTCAAGGAGAACAACTGCAATCAGACGGAGATATCTGGACTGTTCAAATTCCTTCCAGTGTTTGGCAACATGAAGCCTGCCATTAACACACTAAAAGGAAGAGGCACAAATACAGAGCTCAACCAGGCTGAGAGTAGTTCTGGTTGGATTAGTGGACCAACGTGTCAAATGGTGAGGCTGTGACCTATTTCTAGTATTAAAGATACAACACCACAGAAATGAAAATAAAGTGTCCAAGTGCCCCAACTATCTATGGCAGTGAAGTTTGTGATGTCACGGCTCCAGCATCAGATATGATGTACTGCATCTCTCCATCAACTGTTTCAGGAACCTCCCAGTTCACATGACGGTCACATGACTTGCGTCGCGACACGGCACTGAGAGAGGGAAAATTGAATATGCGATAAAATTAATCTTTACATAAAGCTAATACATCGCAGATCATTTATTTTCTTCCATTAGAAAAGATATTATTCTAATCTAGCAGCTTTACGCTGGAGGAGTTGACGGAACTTGAAGGCTATATTGACGGATATTTCTATAAGTTTAATATGGATCCCGACGCCGCCGCCGCCGCCGCAGCTGATTCAAAAACAAAACAAAACAAAAGGAAGAAGACTTCATCAACTGATACAAGCGATCTTCCAACTGCTGAAATAGAGGTTAGTATTCTAGACTCTATTAATACAAAGCTGGATCTGCTGGTAACTTTACACAGCGAGATTAAAGAGCTGCGAGCAAGCCTGGAGTTTGCTTACGGCCACATTCAAGAACTCCAGCAAGCTAACTCGTTACTCCAAGCCACCGTTAAAGGTCTCGGAGATAAAATGGACAATGTTGTCAAAGAGAACAAAACGATGAAGGAAACGATATTTGATTTTCAGACACGAAGTATGCGAGATAATATCATAATTACCGGAATACCTGAAAACCGTTCGGAGAACCCGGAAGAAGTCGTTAAAGACTTCATGAGAACACAACTGAAACTCCCAGCTGAGACTGTTGATCGTATCGGGTTCGACCGCGTCCACAGACTAGGAAGACCCAACAACAAACCATCCCGCCCCATAGTCGCTAAAGTAGAGAGATATAAAGATAAACTGACCATCAAAAGTCGTGGTAGAGAGCTGAAAGGTACGAACTACGGAATTAATGACCAATTTCCTCGAGAAATTAATGAAAGACGCAAAGTTCTCTATCCGATCATGAAAGAGCAGAGAAAAATCAATAAAAGAGCCTACATAATAGTGGACAAACTTTTCATTGAGGGGCAGTTGTACCGAGATGCTAATAGCACCCCATGGCTATTCTAATATTCTGATTAAAGCAATGATTAATCATAAATTCAAAACCGCTGTAAAATAATAGTACGTTATGTATGAACTACTATTCTAATATTCTGATTAAAGCAAGGATTAATCATAACTTCAAAACCGCTGTAAAATAGTTATGTATATAAAAATAATTATAGGCAGGTAAAAATTTAGGGAAAGAGGTTTTAAAAAAAAAAAAAAAAAAAAAGGGTAATCTCTTTCTCAGTGCCACCGTTACATCACAATATGCACTTGTATGCACTGCACCTGGTGTACCATTTGGCATGGGCACCACACTTGTTTTCTCATTTCTTTATCCTTTTTATTATATGTTTTCTTTCCTTCTTTAACCGCAACTCTAAACACACACACACATTAACACCCCTCAAATATATACAAACAGATATGCACACAACATCAAGACAGGAGTCGTCTATAGTACTTCATGACATTAAAATTAACTTAAAATAATTTCATGGAATGTGCGCGGATTCAGAACTCAGGAAAAAAGAATTAAAATCATCAACCACTTAATAAAACACAGAGCAGATATCTGCTTCTTACAAGAAACACATGTTACAGAAAAAGAACTCTCAAACATCAAACTTGAACAATTTGAACAAGTCTCTGCCTCCACATACAATAGTAGACAGAGAGGAGTAGCAATACTCATCAATAAAAATATACCTTTTACGCATCAATCAACAGTAACAGATCCAGATGGAAGATTTATTATAATCAATCTCTCCATCAACCAAAATGTCTTCACCTTGGTCAATATTTATGGACCAAATAATGACGAGCCTTCCTTCTTTCATAACTTATTTTCATCAATAGAAGATTCAACAAATCTAATTATTGCAGGAGACTTTAACGCCATTATTAATTCAAAACTAGACCGCTCAAATCCACAATCTTATAGAAATTGTCAAACAACTGAAACCATCAAAAAATACATGAAACACTACGGACTTGGCGATAGTTGGAGAATAAGAAATCCTTCAGCGAGAGAATACACTTATTACTCCTCTGTCCATCAGTCTTTCTCTAGAATTGATTTCTTCCTCATCAGCAACTCTCTCTCTCAATATGTAACTGAAACTTCAATCCACCCAATTTTAATCAGCGACCACGCCCCCATCTCCCTAACGCTCACACTTCAGATGCAATCTAAACTCAGCAAAAGATGGTACTTCAACACATCACTTCTGCAGGATACAGAATTTGGCGACTTCATAAAAAAGGAGTGGTTGTTTTTTCTGGAGATGAATGACCTCCCAAATACCTCACCATCATTGTTATGGGAAACAGGAAAAGCATACATTAGAGGGAAAATAATAGCATATGCAACAAATCGGAAAAAACAACAACAGAGAATAGAAACGGATCTAGAACAAAATATCAAACAATTAAGTGAAGATTATTCCAAAAAGCCGTGCAAAGAAACTAAAAACAAACTTGATAACTTAAAACTACAATATGAAAGCATTATATACAATAAAACACAATTCCTTATACAACAACTTAAATATGAAAATTATGAATACAGTAATAAAATTGGAAAATTCTTAGCAAACCAGCTGCAGCGTAAAAAAGAAAAGTCAACTATCTCTTCCATCACCAATTTTTTAGGAGAGGTAACTCAGAACCCACAGGAAATAAATGATGTATTTAAGGACTTCTACAGCCACCTATACAGACAAGACCGGCACCCCAAACAATCAGATATAGATGACTTTTTCCAAAACTTAGAGCTCCCCAAATTATCAAAGGAACAAGCAAATATGTTAGACAACCTACTAACTCCTGAGGAACTCTATAAAGCCCTGGAGGGAATGCCTAATAACAAATCTCCAGGACCGGATGGATTTCCCCCAGAATTTTATAAACATTTTTGGGAAATGTTATCACCACTCTATTATAAAGTAGTTGCTGAAATCCATGCCACCTCAGTAATTCCTCCACAAATGAATACTGCAGCTATGACAGTCATCCTAAAACCCGACAAAGACCCAACTCTCCCAACTAGTTATCGCCCCCTTTCGTTAATAAATACAGACTTAAAAATAATTACTAAAGCCCTAGCCACAAGAATAGAAATAGTAACCCCAGCGTTAATCCACCCAGATCAAACTGGTTTCATTAAAAATAGAAATATATCAGATAGCACCAGGAGGCTTTTTAATTTAATCCATATTGCTCAAAAAAGACAAACAAAATCAATAATTGTGTCCCTAGACGCAGAAAAGGCATTTGACAAAGTGAATTGGACTTTTTTATTTAGTACTCTTCACAAATTTGGATTTGGAAGCTCATTCATCCACTGGATTAAAACGCTGTACACATCCCCTCTGGCCACCGTCATCACAAACGGAATCTCATCACAAAGATTTACACTTCAGAGAGGAACCAGACAAGGATGCTCACTCTCTCCGTCACTTTTTGCTATTTTTATTGAACCCCTTGCAGCAGCAATACGACAAAACCGTCAAATTAAAGGGATTCGAGACACGATATCACAACACAAAATAAGCCTTTATGCTGATGATGTATTGCTATATCTAGAGGATCCAAATAAATCTATACAAGAGACTTTGAATACCATTAATAATTTTTCAAAAATCTCAAATTATACCATAAATTGGCAAAAATCAATTATACTACCACTTTCAGACAGTGTATGGGACTCTGCAACTCAAAATAACTCTTTGCCACTCAGAACTGGCAACATTAAATACCTGGGTGTTAATGTTTCTTCCAGACTATCAGAATTATTCAATCTAAATTACATCCCTCTACTTCATAAAATAACACAAGATTTAAAACGATGGACAAACCTTCCACTTTCACTAATGGGTCGAATAGCCTCAGTTAAAATGAAGATATTACCACAAATGAATTACTTATTCTCAGTACTCCCAGTTACCCCCACTGATAAATGGTTCAGCTCAATTAACTCATTGGTAACAAAGTTTTATTGGAAAAATCAGAAGCCCAGGATTAGTTTAGCGACACTACAAAAACAGAGATCAAAAGGAGGCCTAGAAGCCCCGAATTTTCAATATTATTACCTATCGACTCAAATGCAGTATTTAATCAAATGGATCCAAACAGAAAACCACAGCTTATGGAAAAACTTGGAGCAAAACCAATGCAAGGATATCCCTATTTCTGACTTACCATTTCTTCCAACATCGATAAAGAAGATGCCTCTTTTTGAAAACCCCACAATCAACTCAACTCTGAAAGCCTGGTGGAAGACAATAAAGATTACAAAGTCTTCCTTAACACCTTGTCAATTAACTCCAATCTGGCACAATCCTGACTTTCTGATATCTAAGAAACCTATTTATTTCCCATCATGGCAACAGAAAGGTATCACTCATCTCCATCATCTCTTCACTGACGGCCACTTTATATCATTTGATTCGTTAGCCCAGAGATTTGGTATTGAAAAACAACAGTTTCTACATTATCAACAACTAAAATCTGCAATCAAATCAAAAGTAGAGATCAACTGTGACTTACTAGAACCTTCACTATTTATTGAAGAAGTAAGAAAAATCACAAAGGTCCAAAAACTGGTTTCTAGAATCTACAAACTTATATCCAGTAACGACACGGAACTAGTGATAGGTTTAAACTTTAACACACTCTTTGTTTAATCTCA
The DNA here is from genome assembly GCA_014839995.1 of Xenentodon cancila. NCBI lineage: Eukaryota > Metazoa > Chordata > Actinopteri > Beloniformes > Belonidae > Xenentodon > Xenentodon cancila. Next base: position 36,350,252 of record CM026197.1, read on the forward strand.
TTGTTATTTTACGCACGGTATACTGCTGGTCTTATAAGATAGTTGTACACGTCAGAGAATATATCTTGTACAAGTTGCTTATCTTCATGTCATCTGTGACCTCCTTACTTTCAATAAAAGCCTCAAGAGGCCATCAGAGGGGGGGCGCGGACAGAGACAAGAGCAGCTGAGATGAGGCTGAGTTCTCTGTCCGTCCTCCGTGATGATGTATGAAAAACTTACTGACTTTGTCTTCCTTCCTTATTGTGTGTTTAATAAATGTTAGGTCGTTTAAACCTGACATTTAATTGGTCCTTCGAGCCGGATCCCAACAAACCAAGGAATCCAGCAGGTGTGGTGGACTTCAAGGTAACTGTGGACATTTATAAATTTCAAGACTGGTTTTCCGCCTCACCGGCTGGAGTCCAAGGTTGACGGGAGAACCGAAGGAAGACAGAGTCGGTAAGTGAAATCTTGTTGTGTTACCCTGAAAGAATAGGGTGTTGAGGGACGACGGAGTCCGATAAAGTCCGTGTTAAAGGCCGTGGAATTCTAGACACTGACGGTAAAAGAGGGGCGACGGAGTCCGATAAAGTCCGTGAGAAAATACGCGAAAATTCTAGATACTGACGGTAAAAAGAGAAAAATAGACGACGGAAAAATAAAGTCCGTGGGTAAAGTGACGTCATTTCTGTGTTGAGTGATTGTGAGTGTGACTGGAGATACAATACCAGTAGGTATTTTGTCTCATGTAAAACCAGTAGGAATGTAAACAGCAACCTGTTGTGGAAGCAGAGGCAGGAATCCTTCGCTTGTGAGTCAAGTTGAAGTGAGGATTACCACTTCAGGTGATTTAATTGCTGTCCTACTGACAAAAAATCCAGGTTTTAGAATACCCTAGGTATTGAGACCGACCTGGACTAAAAACATCTAAAAATAAAAATAAAAAAAATAAAAAATAAAAAAAATGGGGAAGTTGATCAGTAAAATCGACCATAAAAGAGGATTGGTTTGTGAGGACTGGAAATACATGCAGAAAAAAGATCCGAAGTCAATAAAATACCTTAACCTGTGGATCAGTAAATATGGTTTTAAGGGAACTCTAAACTCACAGAAAATAGTTGAACTGCAGGATAAGATAACAATTGACACGAAACAGAACACCAAGAAGATGCGAAAACGTGGTTTCGCAGAAAGCCAGATATGGTTGAACGAGGCGACGAGGCGTGAACAAGGAGAAGGGAGGGGGGACTGTAGACAGAAAAAACCCGAGGTCATGTTTTACAGAGCAGATGAGACGGGACCTGTACAGAGAAGACAGAAAGATGAAAAAACGGACGACGATAACAGAATTCTTTCTCACAGTATCCCGATCTATCCACTGTTACCGCCTCCTAATCTTGAACTGAATAACACACCTACTTCTCCGCCAGCTGCTGACACTGTTCCTCTCATTGAAGTTGCAAATCCTAACACTGACGATGTTAAAAAGGCTGAAGAAGGCCTGACCTCCCATGGGGAGGATGTGGAGGGATCTGTCCGTGACGTGGAGGACCTCGGACGGTCCTGCCACCTTGATGACGGAGAGGTCCAGCGGGTTTGGATGACTGCTCTGGGCAGTGACTGGCGTCATGAAGGAGGTGACTGGGACCCCCAGTATGACGGTGATGTTTTGGATCCAGATAAAATGCAGCTGCGACGCAGAGTGAAGGAACTCGGTGACGGAACAAAACAACGTTTCAACGCTTCATCTGTCTTCACAGTGGTGGACATCAGGAACACCGTTTTCTCTGTCCCCGTTCATAAAGACAGCCGATCTTGGTTTGGTTTCAGATTTCTGGATGGAAGAAGAAGGAAGAAGAAGAAAAAAAAAAAAAAGATCTGTACCAATGGGCTGCTGTGTGAGCCATGATGATGATCATGTCTCAACAGGAGGGAAGGGGTCAGAGGTCATTTGGATTGAAGACTCCGATAGGAAAGGTGAGCCAAAGTCTGATAATAGGGTGGATTCAGACATTTAGAGTCTGAATAGACCCGAAAGTCAGTGAAGCATTTTAAGACACCTGACCAAGTAGAGGAGATAATAATTCAATCAAAATGACACCAAACGGGTAAGAAATGCTGCAGGATGCTGGATGGTGACTTTATTCCTCATCCTGAGTTTGTGTTGTTGTAGTCACCCTGTTGCTTCCTGTTTCAGTGAATCCTGATATCTCAGCTGAAGAACTGACGACTGTCTGCCGTAACATCAAGAAGCCTTCGGAGAACCAAGAGATCCAGCAGCTCCACTTGGTCCTCTGACAACGATCCCACATACATTGATGTCATCAGATTTCCACGAGGTGTCAGATGAGTATAAATGTGTAGACCAGATAGCAGCAGGATTTGAGTCCTCTGTTTGGTGCACGTTAAACAAAAATGAACAACATCCACTACAATGTTTAGAAATTAGGAAGCTGGACACAGAACGGGTTCGAGGCTGTATTTGGACAGCTGTCTGCCACGTCTCTTATGACTTTCCAGAACAGGATTGTCCTGGAGAAGGGAGGTGTGTGTGTGTGTGTGTGTGTGTGTGTATATGTGTGTGTATGTGTATGTGTGTGTGTGTGTGTGTGTGTGCCATGTTTGGAAAACAGTGTTGCACTTCTGATAACGCTGCAGATGGTAGTCTTACCAAGGCCATACGAGGGCTGCAGACCCTGAATGGTAAAAGTGCTGAGGAGCACTGCGGTGATGACACCTCCATGTGGATGCATGTGGCGAGTACCGAACCTTGAATCTTCTGTACTAGTATCCATCGCTGTATTTTCAGCATTTCTGACATTGTGTGGTTGTTGTTTCATTCCGATGTCTGCGTGCACTGCTGAACCGATTGATCACCACAGCCATCTCACCCGTGGAAGATCATGTGGCACAAATGTATCTGATTTTGGGTCTTGACTCTGACAGTGATGATAAAAATGATGATGATGAAATTTTCTTTGATAATGATGATATTAATATCTCTTCTTTTTTGCCTTATAGAAACCCCTCTGAGCGTAAATGTCTTTGTTCTCATGAAAAATGACTCCATGACTGAAGACCACCTGAAGTGGTCTTGGACACCGTGAAATAAACAAAGATTGTGTTAAAGCAGGAGGGAATGATAGGTTTAAACTTTAACACACTCTTTGTTTAATCTCATTGTTATTTTACGCACGGTATACTGCTTGTCTTATAAGATAGTTGTACACGTCAGAGAATATATCTTGTACAAGTTGCTTATCTTCATGTCATCTGTGACCTTACTTTCAATAAAAGCCTCAAGAGGCCATCAGAGGGGGGGCGCGGACAGAGACAAGAGCAGCTGAGATGAGGCTGAGTTCTCTGTCCGTCCTCCGTGATGATGTATGAAAAACTTACTGACTTTGTCTTCCTTCTTTATTGTGTGTTTAATAAATGTTAGGTCGTTTAAACCTGACAACTAGCCCTCCCAATAACCAAATGGAATAACGACCTAACAACCACTCTCAACCCCGACCTTTGGACAGACATCTGTAATAATATATTCTCTATGACAAAAAACACAAATCTACGACTTATTCAGTATAAAGTAATACACAGGACTCACATCACACAGCGGACAATGTTTAAAATGGGTCTAGTCAACACAGATATCTGCCCCCAGTGCACCCTGGGTAACACAGATGATTATTATCATGCCACATGGTCCTGCCTTCCTGTCTATGGCTTCTGGTCAACAGTGACAGAAAAACTATCAACGATTTTAAGTTGCAGAGTCCCTTTATCTCCGTCATTATGTTTACTGACTAGAACTTGACAATTTCCCAATTAAATATAGAAATCCAGTTCTAATTTCTCTAACTATTGCCAAGAAAGTAATTCTCCTTAACTGGAAATCTAAAACCTGTTTACACATCAGTCACTGGATAAACCTCATAATAGAATACATATCACTAGAAAAAATAATATTTACTAATAAAAGCAAATTAGCAGCTTTTACTGATACTTGGGAACCTTTTCTAGCTCATTTTAAAATAAAATGAAATACTGGGCCTGGATCTCTGCACATTCCATTATATATTATATTTTACAGAATAGCTTTACGATCTATTCTAATTGAGAAATTGATGTACTATAAACCTCTGGTCTATCACCGCAGGTAATGGAATCACTTTAGATGACCTCCCTAACCCAAAGGTGCCATGTGCCTGCTCAGCTACTGAGGCTACGGGTCGCCGTCAGTGGTGGTCCCCTGCGTTCCCGGACTGGGGGTTGGGGGAGTGCTGGGAGGTGCGGGGGTACTGGCGGTGCACCGCTGCAGGCCACCTGGCCCCGGAGCGTTGGTATGGGGGGGGGCTGGGACCGCCTCCGCTCCCTTCCTCTGCTGCCGTCGGTCGGGGGGTGGGGGGTGCCCGCCTGCCCGGGGGGTGGGGAGCCGGGGGGGGGGGGACTGGCCTGGGGTTGGCTCTGGGGCCGGGCTGTGGTGGCCTCCGGGCCCCTCGGGTTGCTGTCGCTCTTTTGGGGGGGGTACCCGGGGAGCTGGGACCGGCGGGGGTGTCCTGGTGGTCGTCGCGGCTCCCTGCCTGGACTGCTACCCCTCGAGCTGTCCTGTGGATCCCTGGGCTGCGACCCCTGTGGCTGCATGGGGCTCTGCCCTTGTCTTGCTGGTGGGACGGGGGGGAGGAGTACCAACAACTCCCCCCCTCCCCTTCCCAGGCTAAGCTCCTGCCAATCCTTTTTTAAATACACATCACTAGACAAGAGCACAACCACACAGGGGCACTTGTCACCTCACTACATCCAGACACAGGACCGGAGGTGCCGAGCTTGGTTGGGGGCACATAAGGGACGAGAGGTGGTGGGGCAGGAGTGCACTGTCACCTCTCCATACCATCCCCTACGGTCGAGAGGCGGCAGGGCAGGAGTGCGCTGCCGCCTCTCCATACCTCCCCCAACTCGTGCCCTCCTTTTAATGCACCCCTTCTTTTAATGCACCTTAGCACACCTTATCTGCACTGAGTTTACATGCACAGGTTTGGTAGCACACACTCACTGTGTCCGATCTGGAACCCGGAACACAGCCTAGATCTAAATCACGTTCACACACGGGTAGGGTGTAGGTCCAAGGATCTGGCGCTAGCTGGCCTGGGAGGGGGTAGAAAAGACACCTGGGGCTGCCATGGGTAAACCAGCGCTCCCCTGTCTCGCCCGCCGGGCAGAGCCCAGATCTGGTGGGAGGAGGGCCGCTGGGGCTCGGCCTAGGGGCTCATCGGGGCTGGTTTGGGGGGCGGGGGGCTGGGGGGGGGCGCTGTGGCGGACGGCCTGGGGGGCTTCTGCCGGCCTGGCCTCTCTGGGCTCTCCCTCTGGGAGGGGCGGTGGCCCGGGCTGCTGGGGGGCCGGCGCGGGGCGGCCCTGGACTCCGTCCTGCGGGTCTGTCTCCTCCGCTCGGCTTCTTACCGTCGGGGTGGGGTGGACCCGCCCCTCTTCCCGGACCGAGTGGCGGGGAGGATGATTGGGGTGGGGGGGTCCCCGGCTCCACCCATTACTCGCTCTCGTGGCTGCTGGCATGTATCGGTCCGGCTGACCGGTCCGCCTGTGGCTCCTGAGCTGCTTTCCCGCTCTGCCGTCATGGACAACGTAGGCGGCCCTCGGCCGGGCGTCCTGTGACCTGCTGGGGCTGGACCGGTATATGGTAACTGAGGGGGGGGATTTCGTACACCTGGGGAGGGCTGCTGCACTGCACTGACCCAACACACCGGCACCAGCGGTGGTCCAACTTGAAATGTGATTGTATCATGAGCAGTTGGCCAGCTGGTGTGGAAGGTCAACATCACTGCCAGCTGTGGTTCTTTAACTCTGAATCTCTCAGCTCCTGATCATCTTGGGGTGTTACACCCAACACAACAACATGCACTCACCCACACTACACTACACACACACACACACACACACACACATCACTGAATCATCATAAATAACACAACATCCACCACTACCCTCCGCTCCTTTCTCTTTGCACTTTGCTGTTTGTGTTTGTTGGTCCTCTTTGACAGAGTTCAGGATTAGTGGAGTTGAATAATGGGCTGTTGAGAGGATTGGTGTGGGACACTATCACCTTCACTTTCACTTATGCACGGGGGATAATTATATAAAAAAAAAAAAAAAAAAAAGGTGGGGCTCAGATGATGTGGGACTTTGACTTGACTGCTTTAAGGATGCCTGTACACGGACCGTGTACGGACCGTGACGGCACCGTTCTTGCTTGGCGGGGACGCGCCATGTTGGGTTGCCTGGGGATCCGGGGGCGCCCCGCGCCCTTGTCTTCCTGGACTTGTCAGGCCCCTTGCGGAGGTGATTTGACATGGAAGGGGAGGTGGGACCGGTGGCCGCCTTCTCCTCTGTCCTGCTCTGCTGGGTGGGTTGGCTGCAGCCGCCTCTTGAGGGGGGGGCATGGGTTGGCCTGGGGGTGGGGGGGCAGGGGGGCGATGACCGGTGACGATGGGAACCAACAAGGGCTTTGTAAGAATAATTACTTTAGTAAAGTTAAAAATAACTATTCAAAGGAAGGAGGTATGTAAATGATTTGTTGTTGTCATTTTTTATTGTGATTATTATCATATTTTTGTATATGTATGTATTTATGTGCACAAAGAATTATGAGTATGTAGGTATTACCATATATATATATGGGTTTCCATGTTGTCGGTGTGCATGTACATGTGTGTGTGTGTGTGTACGTGTGTGCGCATTTACACGAGTGTGTGTGTGTGTGTGTGGGGGGGGGGGGTAGGGTGTGCGTACTCGTGTGTATGTGGGTGTGTGTGTGTGTGTGTGTGTGTGTGTGGGGGGAGGTAGGGTGTGTGTGCATGTGTGTGTACATACACATGTGGACGTAGGTGTGGGTGAGTGCAAACACATGTGGAGGTGTGTGTGTGTGTGTGTGTGTGTGTGTGTGTGTGTGCATGGGAGTACACATGTGGAGGTGTGTGTGTGCGTGTGTGGGTGTGTGTGTACAAGTGCGGATGTGTATATGTGGGTATGTATGTGTGTTTGTATGTATGCATATATATAGATATATATAAGTATGCACTAGGTGTTTATATGTTGCTGTGTATATGTAGATGCATTTCTATATGTGTATTAATTAATGTATAGGTATATATATATATATATATATATATATATATATATATATATGGACAAATACAGGATATATGTATATGCACATGAAACTAAAAAGCACAGGTGCACATGATTGTATCAGAGTATATTAATATGTATGAATAACTACTTACTGATGCACATGTATCTTACATACATAATGCTTCGAGGTCAACACACGGATCATTGCTGGGTGTATATATACGGGTGTGTGTGTGTGTGTGTGTGCATTGTGCATTGAGGTACAAATTGAGTTGCTCTGTTTACAATGTATAAAGAATATGTACTAGATAACAGCATACATGTCCACATATGTATGTGTATGTATGTATGTAGGTATTATATATGACTACTCAATACTGCCTCCAGCACCCCCCCAACGCTCAAACGATCAGAAATGTGATTGTAAATAAGAAACTCCTCCTCCTTTTTCCTCTATTTTCCTCTATTTTCTTTTTCTTTTTTTTTTTTTTTTTTTCTCTTTTTTTGCTTATAACGACTGATTGTCTTGTGTCCACCTTTTACCCCTTAAACAACACATTATAAACTTCTTGACAAATATTACAACATAGACACCAAACTGCACCACCACTGTCTTGTCTCTTTCTTCTGCTCTCTCTCTCTCCACTTTCCACACCCGGTGACTATAGCCCTCCTCTGCAGAACATTTACACCCCTCTCTCCGACTCTCCCTTTACTTTTATCTTGTTTGATTTCTCCAGGGATCAATAAAAATATAAGTTTGACTGTTATGAGGGCTGGTGAAGGTAGCACACTTGCACACACTCACCCACACACACAAAACACCCTTGGTTACCAGATTAAAATGCATATATACAACTCCGGTTATACCAACATGGTATCAACCATAAATATATATGCAAACAAGGGTTAAAAAAAAAAAAAAAAAAAAAAAAAAAAAAAAAGGATGCCTGTACAAAGTAAACTGATGAGCCCAGAAAAAAAAAAAAAAAAAAAAAAAAAAAAAAAAAAAAAACTGTTTCAGGAGCGTTAAGTCTTGTTAACAAATGTTTTTCAACCTTCTAGTAACACAAAGAGGTTCAGTAAACTTCAGTGACTCCACAGCTCAGCGTCACACAAAGGTCTTCACAAACGGTGGAATATGTTATTCCCCCGTTGATATTTACCGCATTGCGGGGCTGATATTATTAAGAACAGGAAAATGATATGAAACTGCAGAAAGAGAAGAAGAGGCTCCAGAGAGAGAACGAGATTTTGATGGAGGAGAAGAAAGAACTGCAAATGAGCAGGAAAGAACTGGAAGAGATGAAAACCTGTTATACCAGACAAGAAATAGAGACTGAGTGTACAGAACTCAAGAGAGAGATGGAAAATGATGCAGCACAGAAGACAGATCTGGAGGAAGAACAAAACATCCTGGAGGGGAACGATGGGGAGCGTCCAGAGACTGTTAAGAAGAAGAAGAAGAAGAAGAGAGGTTTCTTAACAATGTTCAAGAAACAAAAGGCAGACAAGAGAGAAGAATTGAATTTAATTAACTGATGTAAAGTCAGTAGATGTTCTTTGGGAACCACGACACCCGTGACGGTGCCGAGCTTTTACAGCTGAGTTAGAATAATCAGGTACAGATTAACAGACATTTTACTGCAAACACATGTTTTCTTCTGACTTGAAAGATGCTTCTGTTGAAAACACATGAAAAGTGTCTGAGAAGATTCCTGCAACAGTCAACATTAGTTCTTGTCAACAAAACTCCCTCCAACAATGATCTTTACAATTGAGGGTTGTTGTTTGATGTCAACTTTCACATGTTTACTAGAAGACTTGATGGCAGTGGTGGGACTTGAACCCACGCCTCTGTTGAGACTGGAGCCTTAATCCAGCGCCTTGGACCGCTCGGCCACACTACCGCTGACTGTTGAAGGAAAACTGCGTTTACTTTCCAGTTGGTGACGTCACCATCCGATCACATGATCAGAAGTCGGTCTGATCATTTTCATTATTGTCATTAAATAAATTGTGCTGATGCTCTGCATTTCCTGCTGTTTCTTTCAGGGTTTATGATGGTACAAAAATCATCTACAGCTTCATTGTTGCTGAGCTAAACTCTCCAGCAACAAATTAGAAAGGATGTTTTTGTGTGTCAGGACCTCGTATCAACAGCAGCATGTGACATATTACACCATGTCATTATTCATTAAACCTGAACTGAGCTAAATTTAAAAAAAATGTTGGTTATAATAAATTAATTATTTGTTCACAGTTTATTTAAGATTCAGAATTAAGTCTTTAAATATAGTAATTACAAACTCAGATATGACAGTAAATATCACAGTTTACCTTTTTTTTTTTTCATGACCAGAAACTATTCCCAAATTCAGAAGCAGTGTGTGGAAAGCTGATTTCATCCTAACTGCAATAGCATGTAGATGTATATTGTTTTCCATATTCAGCGTCATGTAGGTGCAGTCCTGTGATGAAAAACGGGAGGTGGAGGGGTGGGGTTGATGTTTGAATCGGGCCATTTGTCTCACAGTTCTGTGTGGTTCACTTTCTAATGTAGTAGGATGGAGTATGTTCAGTATCCACGTTGTTATTAATAAAACAGACATCTGCAATCAGTAACAGCTTATAAAATGAACAACCCAAAGTATTTTGTGTGAAGTATGAACATGCATGATATTTGTCATGCACGGAAGATGAGAAAAGCCTTGAGGCTCTTTAAAACTCATCCGGGTGTCACGTGAACAAGTTGACTGGTTTGACTGCATTCATGTTGATGACAAATGCGACATGTCATCGATCAGACGTCTGTAAAATGCACGTTATGATTAAATTGAACCTCTTTAAAGCTTCATGAAGTGGAGGAGACAGATAGTAACTCGGGGTATCTTGAAGTAAACCTGCTCTTGACCAGGTTTACATCGCAGAGTCAGTTACCGTGGTAACAGATATCTAACCTCATCTGTCAGCCTCTACCTCTGGCCTCTGTCACTAACTCTGTGTAGATAATTTGGTGTATAAATGAAGTGTAATTGTATTTACTATCTTCCATTAGTTTCCACCTGCAGCTTCTTAAGTGTCCTGCAGTCACCTCCATCCACCCGCTACCAGCCACGTGAAGATCCGAACATCCATCTGCAGCCTCAGCTGGTGAATTGTAGACCTCCTCCTCCGCGTGTCAATGCAAACAAATGGAAATGTTGAAACTTCTACAAACAAATCCATCTTCTGTCTCCACCTGAAGTCTCCTCTGTCAACCAAAATGGGAAATAAATGTACCTATCACCGAAATGATCCAGGAATAACCACATGGTACCAGATGTAACCCATCCATTATCTGTACCCGCTTTATCCGTTTCCGGGTCACGGGGGTCTGTCGGAGCCTATCCCGACGCATATCAGGCGAAAGGCAGGGGTACACCCTGGACAGGTCGCCAGTCTATCCAGGGCCACATACAAACAACCAATCACACTCACATACACACCTAGGGAGAATTTATAAAGATCAATTAACCTACTCTGCATGTTTTTGGACTGTGGGAGGAAGCCGGAGTACCCGGAGGAAACCCACGCAAGCACGGGGAGAACATGCAAACTCCTCACAGAAAGACCCACCGGGTCGGGAATTGAACCGGGAACCTTCTTGCTGTGAGGCAACAGTGCTAACCACTAAGCCACCGTGCTGCCCGGTACCAGATGTAACCTATCTAACCAAAGTTCAGACAGAATTCCTCCATTTGAAGACTGTTGAACTAACCTTGATGGAAACTGCCGTCCAGATTTTGAAGTCATTTTATCAGCTCTTCACTAAAACATTTGTTCTATAACCTTTTGCATTCAGCCGTATGTCATCACTTCAATAGATCTTGTTACAGGTAAAAATGTCCACCGTCTTCCAGTCCTTCATTGAGGAAACTCCATGTACAACCTCTGATATCTTCTCTGGACTCAGGTGGTAACTACTGTCATCTTGAATGTTCAGCTGACACCATCATCATCCTGATCAGAGTCACAGGACGATGAATCCTGCTCCAGTTTTCATCTGGTCAGAGTTGGTCCACACGTGGACACGTCCCCCCTCTATTTCAGGAGTCAGTATTAACTGAGGGAGACAAGTATCTTTTTATTTTATTTTCATCCATCAATAAAATCAAGAAATCTGGAAAATTTCTCTTGAAGCTTCAAAAATGTCTCTTGTCCTAACAGGATCAAGAGACCATTTATTCCAGGTATATAATGTACAACAGTTATTCAGAGTTTTTCATGTTTGACTTTAACCTTTTGACCTTTTGTTTTTCTTTGCTCTTGAAAAAGAAGTCCAGCTGCCTTGATTCAAGTCTTTGAGAGAGACCAGGACCTGAATGACTGAGAGTCTGCACCAGCGCATCGTTTTAAGGTTTGTTATGAACTTCAGTTCTCTGTGGTGAAGAACACTTTTCAAGCTGCAACAAAAACTAATTCAGGAATACATCAGAACTATGACATCCACCAAATAGTTATTTAAATACACTATCACATCAATCAAATATTATTTTTACCCAAAATGAAACATATGCTGAAGACACAATCAAGACCATATTTGGATATTTTGTTCATTTCTGTGAAACGTTCACGAACTGCGTCATCGTAGGTCACCAAAAACAACTAAAGGAAAACCATATTGTCTCTGCTGGTCACAAAACCATTATAAGTATGATCATTATCCTCACAAAATCATGTTGGTGTTTAACAACACGTAGATGCAGTTATGCACGTTTAAAAACGTAAACCTGTAGAAAACAGGAAAAAATAACGAGACAGACGACAGGTTCTTGTTTTCGACAGAGCTTCGCTCCGTTGGATGAAGATGTGAGAGACCGCTGGAGAAGGAGGCTCTGCTGGGGAAGCACAGCGCAACACTGCCCCCTCCTGGACACACTGATATGCAACGATGTTGTGGACAGGGCTTGGCAAGAACACAGATTTAACCCCTACAGATCAAATTCAAGTGTCTTCCTCCCACAAACAATACACCCAAAGTACGATACGGTCAAAGATGCATCAGTCAAAGTCTTCCTACGTGTTGTGTCTCAAAGTAACTGGAATCTGAAAGTTACAGGATGATGGGAACTAATAAACAATAAAAAGAAGGCCAAGACAGATATCAGCCCTTTCTTTGGACTTCTGTTTATTTATTTATTTTTTTACCTCTGCCAACCAGGGATGCACTTGCTCCATGTATTTATCAGGAGGCTGAAAGTAGTTTGCAGAACTCCAGACTGGAGGGATGCAGCAGCGTCCTCAGTGCAGAGGAAACATGTGCTGGAGGATTTCATCATGTAAATCAGAAAATAACTCCCTCAGATTACTGAAAACTTCTGATCACTTCCCAGGAACAATGTTCATTGACTTCCAAACACTGCTAATTCCAGTTTCCAGTGTGGCAGCAGGACAGAATTCAAACGAGTCACAAACATGATGGTGGTAGAGTGGTCAGCATAGCTGCCTTCCAAGCAGTAGACCCGGGTTTGATTCCCGGCCATCACAGGTCTACGGTGCATTTACAATCCTGAGCCAACATTTTAGGGAGTGGTGGCCTAGTGGTTACAGTGATGGACTTGAACCCCCAGGTTCAAGCCCGGGGCTGGCCACAATGGTAAATCACTGGGGGCCCCTGAGCAAGGCCCTTGACTCCCAATTGTTCCCCGGGTGCTGGTTGTAGCAGCCCCACTGCTCACTAGTGAAACTAGTTGATGGGTTAAAAGCAGAGGTCCAATTTCGGTGTGCATCGTACAAACAGCGTGTGCACGATGTCCACACTGACAAGAATGGTAATGAAAAAAAAAAAACAGGTTGGCACTCCCTTGACATCCTTGCAGAGCAGAATGTTTTTAAGTTCAGACTACAGCAAAACCAGCTGAGTTTACTTACAGTTTACTTCCCCTAAAAGTGGATTCAGGTTTTAATTGTGCAGTTGTGTAAAACTGCTCATGTTTACAGGTAACAATGTTTCCCAGTTGCTTCCCATCACAACTGGTTCCCATACGGCTTTGAACAGCTTCAGTGAGAGTTGCAGGTCTTGGTCTGATGAAGCCAGCAGAACCACATCATTTGCAAAAAGCAGAACCCCAATTCTGAGGTCAACAAACCAGACCCCCTCCACCCTTCAGCTGCTTCTAACTGTTTGCTCCTAAATTCTGATAAAACAGAGGTTGTTGTTTGTGGTCCAAACACCTTGGGAAGGGATTAGATGGTGTTAGATGGCCTCCAGTAAAACTGTGTGAAACCTTGGTGTTATTTTGATCAGTATTTGTTATTTAAACAACATATTAATCAGGTTTGTAAGACTCCATAATATCACAAAGATCAGGAGCATCCTCTCCCAGATGTATGCTGAAAAACTAATTCACACGTTCGTATCTTCTAGACTAGATTACTGTAACATTTTATAAGCTGGATGTCCAAGTACTTCTCTGAATATCCTCCAGCTGATCAAAAATGCAGCAGCGTGAGTGTTGACAGGAATCAACAGGAGAGAGCACGTCGTTCCCATGTTTTCCTCCTTCCATTGGCTCCCCTTAAAACTCCAATTCAAACTTTTATTATTTGCATTTAAAGTCCAAAACGACCTGGCATCGCAATATTTGCAAGACCTGATAGAACCATATGTTCCTAATAGAGTTCTCCGTTCTCAGAGTTCAGGTTTACTCGTAGTTCCAAGAGGATCCAGATGTAGATTTAGAGGACGGGAATTCTGTTACCAGGAACCATCACTATGGAACCAACTTCCAGTTTGGGTTAAGGAGGCTGACACCACCTCCACCTTTCAAACCAAACTTAAAACGTTTCTGTTTAGTAAATCATAGAGTTAGTACTTTAATGTGTTAGGACCAGTAGTCAGAGCTGCAGCTGCAGGACCAGACCAGAGCAGCTGGTCTTCAACACAGCTTCATCCTGGATCTGCTGCTGTAGACCTGCTGCAGGGGGACCCCAACATGATCCACTGACTGGTGCCCCTCACCTGCTCTGGTTCTCTTTCTCTTCATCAGCACTAACATGTTAGATGTGTTGAAGCTGAAATGTTCAACTCAGGCGGTGCTGCAGACAGGCTGAGCGCAGGTGGAAGAAAGACAGGTCACCTGTATCACTGGTGTACTGAGGGATAGTCTCTCCAACTATCTAAAAAGGTGCTAAATGTCAGTTTTTGTCAAATGTCATTTCCTCCAACTCTTACCAGTCCAGGATGTTATTTAGCACAATTCAGTCTGTTACAAATCCTCCTTCCAATGTTTTAAAGCATCTGTCAAGGTCAACCTGTGTTGACTTTCTTCACTGTTCTCTCATCTTGAGCAGAGAGACTGATTAAAGGTATCACACCTGACTATGTCAGATTTGGAGCTTCGGATGTACGTCTGCTTCAGCACCTCTCCACGGTGGTCTGTGCAGTAACACCATCATGTCCTGCAACAGCATGCAGGTGTCCGTCCATCGTCAGCAGACACGCGGCTGCAGGGCAGCTCAAGGATGCAGCAGCTGTACTCCAGCTGTCGGTGTCGGGGCTGTACCTGCCTTAATAGAAGTCAAAGTTTCTTCTACGTTGCTTCTGCAGTCTAATCCATGTCTCAGATACTGTTTCTATTTTAAGCTTTTTTTGTCAAATTGACAGATGAGGTGGACCTGTGTCTCCTCTGGCAGCCTCCTCTTCTTCACCTGTCCAGCTCTGATGGTGTCCCGTCTCTTTGCTGCACTCACAGACAGTGAGTGGAGGCTGTTTCAGAGCTCAGTGTGGGAACCAACAGTCGTGCAGCTTCTGTGGTGTCTTGTTCAGTTACATGTTTGATTCACTGATGGAAAGAGTTTCTTTGTTCTGTACTTTTATTGTAAAATGACTGTTTTCTCTGTATGTTGACTGCATATTTGTATCTGTACTGAATAATAAACTTGACCGAGAACCTGAGCATCTTTTTACTTCCAGATTTTGTATTTGAGTTATAGACAGTTTTAACAATATTTTATTGAAAATAGTAAGTATATTTTTATTTAATAGCTAAAATTGATATCCTTATTAAGCTGATCTAATTCAAAGTTCAGCTCTGAAGATGTTTGTTAGTTATTAACAATCAGTAAAAGGTTTTCACAGCTTCTCCAAATCAAATATGATGGTTGACATGAGTAGAGATCAGATCTCTTCAGTCGGTCACTTTGTTTTAATTTGTGCGTTTAAATGTTTAATTTACTTTATGGGTGTTTTGTCAGGTCACCTTTTGTGTGACACAAAGATTTAAGTCAGATTTCTCTCTAAACATCAGTTTTAAGTCACTAACATGTTAGATATCCTGAGTCTGCATCCAGTTCTTTGCCAGGTTGTTCCAGAGTTTCCCCCTGAGCCTTTCCAGTCTTCAGTAAGTTTGTCTGACCATTTTTCCATGTAGCAGACCTGCTTCTGGGATTTTCTGACTGTTTTTTCATTTACTGATATTTTGTTTGTTCACTGGATGACTGTGTTGGACTTGTGGATTTGTACCTCTGCTGGATTTCTACTCAGATTCCTTGAATTTTGAACCAGATTTGTTAGTGACTCTGATTGTGTTTTTGTCTTTGCTCTATAGCTTTGTGGAAAATGTATCTCCAGTTACTGCTTGTATCTTACCAAGGTCTGATTTTGGATTTGTATTTTCAAAAACAACCTTAACACCTTAACACACAATATTTTTCACGTTTAGAAACTTAATTATTTAGATTTGATGTAACAGACCAAGACAAATATGCTGTTGCCATGGTAACCATGGTAACCATGGAAACGTGCCACCATCTGCACCGTCTGATGCCGTTACCTTGGTAACTGTGGTAACCATGGTAACCATTGTAACCATTGTAACGGGCCACCATCTGCACCCTCTGATGCTGTTGCCATGGTAACCATGGTAACCATGGTAACCATGGAAACGTGCCACCATCTGCACCGTCTGATGCTGTTGCCTTGGTAACTGTGGTAACCATGGCAACCATGGGAACCATTGTAACCATTGTAACGGGCCACCATCTGCACCCTCTGATGCTGTCGCCGTGGTAACCATGTTGACCATGGAAACGTGATACCATCTCCATCGTCTGATGCTGTTGCCATGGTAACCATGGTAATCATGGCAACAGGCGACCATCTGCACCAACATTACTGCATCAGTAATGAAGTTAGTTTTGGAGAAGAGGATGTATCTCCATCTGATTGTTGATGGTTCCAAGATATCACTATGTTGTCGAGGATCAAACCTGATTGATATAATTTAGTGAGATTGTTGAAAAATCACAACCAAGACTTCGGGAAGCTGGGACAAACTTAGCTGTGATTGCATGTTTTACATTGATTTGGAAAGATTTCACGATATTAAAGATAAAAAATAAAATAAACATAATTGACCACAATTTCTTCTGGTTGTTCCAAATGAGAAACACCACATTCAATCTGTCATCAGTTTTTCTTTTGCAGCCACTGCAGGGAGGTCAGCTACTGTCCCACGGAGCTGAAACTTCACAGCCTGCTTTAAGTCGTCAGACCGTCTCTGAGCTGTCCTCTGTGTCGGGATTTTTAATTCCACTTATCCTTAAAGTGGGTGCAAACTTCTGCCTCTGTACTGCAGATGAACTGACTGATGTCCAGCTCTCAAAATATCAATTTGAATCTTAATCTTTCACAGTTTTGACACAGACACTCAAGTTTTGGGATGCAGAAGCGGCAGCAGCAGCTGTGTGTGGAGCAACACTGCCCTAGAAGTCAGGATAGCTTTTGGACTCAAACTTCTCCACTGGGAACATTCAGACAAACATCATCTTGAAGAACAACGTTTATTTGAAATGACTCCTCCCACCTGGGTTCAGTGTTCCCACCATCATTCCCAACCATCACATCCAAGTGACTCTGCACTACAGCAGCCACTGCTCTGGTTCTTCTGAGCAGCATTGTGACCTGCTTACTCCAACTTTTCATTTTTGGATTTTATCTCAGCAGAAGATCCAACAGCTGTGTTGGTTCTCAGGAATAAATGTTACACTGCTGCAGTTTCACAACAAACACTCAAAGATCATCAGATTATTATAGTTAACTGAAAAAAAATACATATGTGCTTGTCTAATTATGTTGCACTGTCACGAATGTCATATTACAAATCCAAAACATGATCTAAAACTATTATAAGGTGGATGGAGGTGGTGGAGGGTCATGTTGGGCTGCAGATTGTCACAAGAACCAGGATCAATCCTCTTCTGATATCAATCAATACAAAGACTTATTTTTACAACTTCAACTTCTGCCAGTAACATTAAATATAAAGTTGAAGTTGATCTTTTTCCAAATAGATGAAAAGCCTTTCAGGAACAGATAAATGTTTGTCATTTAATCTCTACGTAACCTTGTTTGGATGTTTCAGACAACTTCTGCTGTGAGGCAGGTCGACTTTCAGCTCCTGATTATCCTCTTTCTGTCATAGCAGTTTAATGCTGAAGTTGAAGTTTGTCCTGATGGTACAAACAGGATTTTTAGTCCTTTTAACAACAGCAGAGAAAATGTGTCTGCTGCTCAGATGTTGAAGTGTGGAGGGAAACAGGAGACACGACTGGAGTCGTCACAGTTTGTGTCTCAATCAGTGTGAAATCATCTGAAAGGTCCAAAACATTTTAAAAGGTTCAGATAACTGCAGAGTTGAACTAGTTTGGGGGTTGAACCCATGACCTTGGCATTAATAGCACCACGCTCTGACCTTCTGAGCTAACCGGTTTTATCATTATGAGTTGAAGGTTTTAGATTATGACATTAACTGTAGCTGGAATCATCCAGTGGAGTGATGAGATCTGTGAGAACCTGGAATGTTCTGTGACCAGGTACAAGTCTCTCCAGAACCTCATCAGACAACTTCTGCTGCAAGGCCTGGTGGACTTTCAGCTCCCAGTGATGCTCTTTCGGCCGTGCCGCAGTAGTTTAATGCTGAAGGAAAAGTTTCCAGTTCTCCAAATAATTCACAACAAAAACTCTAAAAGTGAACTTTCAATGCTTTTGTTCAATGTTGAATATCATAAAACAACTCATATGTAATTGTTTGTTATTTTAATAGATGTTCTGTGTTCGACAGTTAATCCAAGTTAGAGGCAGGTTTGTATTTTTAATTGTGACACTGTTCATAACTGTTTACTATCAACACTTTGTTCAAATAAAATGAACCTTTTTCTCTGAAATACGACACTGCTCTTCTTCCTGCTTCACTTTGTATGTGAGTGAGTTTGTAACGTGTTGTGTTGGAATAATAAACACTTTAGTTGAAAAAAGAGGAAAAACTAACAAAGAAATTCATGTAGAAATAACAGTTAAGTGACAAAATCAGACAAACTTGTGTAAATGCAGTCACAGACTAAAAGTCAGTGAAATTCAATTAATTTCAATTCAATTTTATTTATATACGTCTGTTACAACACATGTTGTCTCTAGAATCTTTCCAGAGACCAGAACATGACCCCCGATCAAGTATTACATAAACAACGGCAGGTAAAACTCCCCTTTAAGAGGGAGGAAACCAGGGAAGATGTGGACTTTCCAGCCTGCTTGTGTTTGACAAAGTACTGAGTTATAACAAACTGCCTGAAGTGGGGTTCACATCTTCTTATCTTTGTTTCTTTCTCCTCAAAATAATGCTATGGATTATATATTTCTGTTGAAAACCTTTAAATTTTCATCTAATTATGGACAATAACACAATTCAGTTGTGGAACTCTGCTCTTAAATAAACATTCTAGAACTTCCCGTCATAACAGAACGTCTGTGACATCACTGCAGAACGCTGCTTTGAGGCTACACAGTATAAATCAGACCAGAGCTCATCATTGCTGTTTCAGTCAGATCACTCCAACCGTTCAGACGTGCGGATCCTTGTCAGAAAAGACTCTGATCACTGAAGCATTGACAGACAGACACCTGCTCACAAAACACTGAATTATTACCAAGATTACTCAATTTTGCTGAAAATGTCCGCTCAAACATCGCGGTTCCCTAACAGGAGGCATTTTGGTGAAAAGAGGAGAGGGAGATACCAGGAAGACTACATGGACGACAACACGCTTGTTGAAGAAAACAAGAGGCTGAAGCATCAGCTGAACATGGAAACGGCCAAATTCCTGGATGCAGACTCCAAAGTGATACAACTGTCGAAGGACTTGCAAGAAACGAGACTCCAGTTGGAAAAGCAGAAGAAGCTGAAGGAGATGCACATAAACCAGGGGAAAGACACAAAAAAGGAGATTGAGACAATGCAGAAGTACGCAGACGCAGAAACGCTCGGCACTGCAAAAATCGCTTTCCAGGTGCAAAACGATATGAAACACAAGAAAAAGAAATTACTGCAAAAAGACTACGAGGAGCTGCAAGTAGCCCATCTCGTCAGCCAGCAAAAGTTCTCCACCGAGCTCCAGATGAAAGAGGACAAGAACAAGGCTCTTCAAGAAGAGCTGGATGCAGCCCAGGTTTCATACCAGGAGCTGCAACTTAAATATGATGCTGATGTCCTTGAGATGAAGCAGCAGACTGAGACACTTCAGAGAGAAATGAAGTCTCACGTGGACAAAGCAGCACAGGATCAACAGCTCATAAACAAGCTGAGAGCTGAGCTGGACACTCTCCGTCAACAGATGGAGCAGGAGATAGTCATCCTGCAGCAAAAATCCAAAGAAACAGAAATGTGTTTGCAGGTGCAGCTGAAGCAGAGCGAGGATTCATTCAAAGATCTCACCTGTAAATATGAAGCTGATGTTCTCTCAGCAAGAAATGAGACAGAAGCTCTCCAGGAGGAGCTTAACAATCAAGTTAAAGCTCACAAAGAAACAGAGACGAAAGACCAGCTGCTGATCAACAAGTTGAGGGCAGAGCTGGATGCTCTCTGTGAACAGATGGAGCAGGAGAGGGCCGCCTGGCAACAACTTTTAGAAGAATCTGAAGGGCGTTTACAGGTGGAGCTTGAGAAGATCAAAACTTCATACAAAGAGTTGAGCTTTAAGTATGAAGCCAATGTTCTCACAGCAAGAGAGGAGCCAGAAACTCTTCAGCATGAGCTTAAAATAGAGGTAAAGGCTCATGAAGAAACAAGGATGAAGAACCAGCTGCTTCTCAACAACCCGAGAGCCGAGCTGGATGGTCTTCATCAAGAGCTGCAGAAGAAGAGGGCTGCCAGGGAACAAGTTTCTGAAGACAAAGACAAGCATTTGCAGGTGGATCTGCAGCAGACCCAAGATTCAGATCAAGGGCTTTGCTGTACGTATGACCCTTATGTTCACGCAGCAAAAAAGGAGGAAAAAACTCTTCAGCAGGAACTTCAAGAAATGAAGGCTGCATTCGCCACATTTGAGGATCTGAGCAAGCAGTTCCCTGAGGAACTGCTGGATGAGTTCATCCATGAGGTCTCCCCTGATGTTACAGAGTTGGCCCGGCTCTGCAAGGAACCCCTCCCAGAGGAAATACACCAGCCTCATCCTGATCCTGGACTGGAGATGCCCGAGCAAGCTCTCCCAGAGACAAAGAAGACGACTCCTTCAGCTTTTAAAAGGTTCAGGCACTTTCTGGGTCTGAGGAAACCACAAAAGTGGAAGAAAAAGCCGCCTGCGTCTTAAGTCCCCCGTCCCCTCCTTCATTATTGATTTATTGATTGGATATGTATCAGTTTCAAGTAAACATGTGCTTGACACTAAACAAGTGAAATATTTTCAAGTCTTTCAGTTCCTTTTAGGCCTTTTATTTTCACAATTCTTCCTCTAAAATAAACCTCAAGTCCTCTAAAATGGTTGCATCAGTTGATCCTTGAAGTCCAGTTAGAACTTTTTACATCCAGAACTGAGAAACAAAACTCTGTGATTATATTTCACGAGCAATTAATTTGTGGACTTTAAAGAGATCTTAAAATAACAACCCAACTATAAAAGCTGTCCTGTCTGTTTATTTAAAGCTGTTTCCTTCACAACCACTAAAAGTTTCACTGGTTGCAACACAAACCCAAAGTTGCTGTGTTGAACAGTTTGACAGCTGTTCTGTTTCTGTCCATGGTGCTGGAGGACGGCAGACACCTGTGTGCTCACCTGGACAACCTGGATAGAAATGCAATGCCGAGGCTTTTTTTTGCTTTGGACTCCACTGATTTCAAGCTGCCAACAGTCTTGTATCACAATGCAACTACATGGACAAGCCTGCATGTACCGTTTTTAATGTGGCACAGGTTCACCTCATTCAGCACTTTAATGGGTAAAACAAAGGATTAATGATCTTGACGTGTGTATTATCAAACATCAAGATTCACACATCAGATCTCGCATTATAAAGACAGTATTGGAGAGACGTGAAATGATGAAGACTTCCAGCAGAAAGCTGAAATTGTATTTGAAAGTAATGACACAATTAATGAGTCACTTTTCAAATGTGTTTAACGATCTTGATCATTTAAAACTGTGGTCACCTTGTGTAACAGTTGAGGTACAGACACACACACACACACACACACACACACACACACACACACACACACACACACACACACACACACACACACACACACACACACACACACTGCCACATGAATGCATATAATGTAGTTGGTGCTAATGAGTCGTAATCCTGGTCCCACTGCGCCACAACTGAGCCAATGGCAGAAATGTGTTTGTCTGTTGACACCAAGTCGTTTCCCTGGTCTCTTAGTCACAGTATAAAACAAGTACTTCTCCATGATCCGTTTCTTATTTTACTCTTTTTCCTATGTTGTACAGTTTTTGGCAGTGCACGAGGCATTGCTGGGGTTTTGTGCAGCAGCACATGACTCTAATTATAAATTACAGGTAAAGTTGCCTCCTTTTACATGTAAATTAGCTGCTAATGCCAACAGCTGAAAAAAAACATCAGGACACCTTTAATTAGTTGAAATTAATTGTAAAGTTTCAGCAGAAAACAAACAAACAAACCCCATCCACTTTGATTCACTGACACCACAAGTGGAACGGGTTGCTGGACTGATGACGACGACCCACACAGGTAACTCGCCTGTAGCGCACAAACTGTTAAATACGTGGAGCTGGTGCAGTTGGGTACCACAGACCCTCAGTGGCATCACCAGTACAAGACATCTGTGTTGTGTTGGTGCTGATGTCACACATCGCCAACAACGACGCCAGCTCACAGACTGACAGCGATCAGCATCACAGCAGAGATGCTCTGTGCTGCTTTAAAGGTAGAGAGGTGTCTCCATCTCATACCAAAGACTGACTGAGAGATGGTTCCTTTGAGTACTTAGGCCTCAGCCGGATAAATGTAGAACGTTCCATCAACTGAGTTGCATTATGGAAGCTGCTTTTATTGAACAATAAAAAAACTGCACAAAACATTTTGAACTAATAAGCTTTATCCTCGTGCAGCTATTTAATGACTAACGAGGTAATCAGAGGTGCATTTCTGCTTATATTTACTATCTTGTAAAATGCTAAGTTTATTAAATTGTGTGCTTTATAAAGTGCCACCTGAAGTTGGGGGCATGAAGGGAAGTGAGGTGAGAAGCAGTTCATCCAGAGAAACAGATGAGTCAGCAGAAATGGATCCCGTAGTGCTGATAGAGAGAGGAAATATACTGTATCATGCTGAGTGGTGACAACTATTCCTGGCTCTTTGCTTTTTTCTAATTGTTCATGAACTGGATACGTCACGATACTATAGATCTGAGAGTATTATTCAAACACAGTCACTGGAAATTATGAGAAAACAGTGCACACACTCCTAAAACTGCCTGCAACACGGACCTCCCTGTTGCATTATTTATTAACGTTTTTGACTTCAAAGATCATGCTGTTCTGTTTCTTTGGTAGCTCTGTATTACTGCTGCTTTTCTTGTTTTTTTCTTAACATATTAAGAATTTGGAGCATTTAGATGTGTGTAAACAAAATGCCACAAGGGAAAAAAAAGGGTATTTATTTTCGAGAAGCAATTGTTGCTGCATATCAGTGCAAAAAGGGTTCAACTCCCTTTTCCAAATGATTTGAGGGTCTACCTTTTACAGTGAGAGAGGAGTCCCAACTGGGGGCTGGGACCCAAAAGTGGGTCACATCCCTTTGCCTCAAGTAAAGATAAAAGTTTACTGTGTACTGCAGTATGCACTGTGAACTACCGTATGCACTGCACACTGCATACTGCACTGCACCCTGCATACTGCACTGCACTGCACTGCACTGCACACTGCATACTGCATACTGCATACTGCACTGCACCCTGCATACTGCACTGCACTGCACTGCACACTGCACTGCACTGCACCCTGCATACTGCATACTGCATACTGCACTGCACCCTGCATACTGCACTGCACTGCACTGCACTGCATACTGCATACTGCATACTGCATACTGCATACTGCACTGCACCCTGCATACTGCACTGCACTGCACTGCACTGCACACTGCACACTGCATACTGCATACTGCACTGCACACTGCATACTGCACTGCACTGCACTGCACACTGCATACTCCACTGCACTGTACACTGCATACTGCACTGCACTGCACTGCACACTGCATACTGCACTGCACTGCACCCTGCATACTGCACTGCACTGCACACTGCATACTGCACTGCACTGCACACTGCATACTGCACTGCACTGCACCCTGCATACTGCACTGCACTGCACCCTGCATACTGCACTGCACTGCACTGCACTGCACACTGCATACTGCACTGCACTGTACACTGCATACTGCACTGCACTGCACACTGCATACTGCACTGCAGTGCACACTGCACTGCACTGCACACTGCACTGCACACTGCACTGCACACTGAACTGGTCACTGCACTGGTCACTGCAATGCATATAAACATATTATTATGTTCTCATTTTTAAGTTTCATCTGTATCCCATTTTTTGTTTGTAATTTAGTCTTACCTGGAACAGTTTCAGGAAGAACAATATCCTGCTTGTGGACCAGTGGAGAAGATCTTCCTCATTTGTATGAATTCAGTAGGATTCTGTAGGAGCAGCTTTAGGAGGATGAGGTTTCAGCCAGGGCTGGAAAGTGTTGAAAAGTGCAGAAAAAGAAAGAGGTGGGTGAGGTGGGAAAGAGGTCATGAACTTCAGTCATCAGTGTGAAGATTTATTGATGCTGTTACTATTAAAACCATTGCTAAGATCTGCAGTTGGAGGATCCACCAGAACACTGGAGTAATGCAATAACACACGAGGCTGAAATCCCTCCAGGAGACTGCTCCAGGTGACCCTGATGGTCTAGTCGTCAGGATTTGTTTTTTTTGCCACCACGGTCCAGGTTCAATTCAAGATCTTAGACTCACCTATTGACACAGATTGACTGTAGCAAAGACAAGCCTCCACCACCACCCGTCTGTGTCTCCATCACCTTTTTGCTGCAGATTCCATCAATTTTATTAATTTACAACTGTGTGATTTCAGGGTTTTCCAAAAACCTGACAAAGTGTCACAGAATAAGGACTAGCAGGTGCTGCAAAGGTGGTTGTCCAGGATAAAACTACATATACTGGAAAGATCCTTCTTCCAGAATGGATCCAGAGAAAACTGCAAAGTGGAAGAGTCTGCTTATCCACATTCAGAATCTCCACACATGAAGACCACTGATCCCAAAGTGTGGTCATCCAGACGGGAATCTAGAGACCAAATGGATACGAGCAGGTTAGTGACAGTTATCTGCCTCTGATAAAGATCTGGTGTATCCGAGGGTGAAGTTAAATCAACATGTATGAAGTATAGATTCTTGTCAGGTTCACTAACGGAGGAATTCCCCGTCACTTCCAGCATTCTGGTGGGTGATTGGGTACACAAACCAGTATTTGACATCACATTTGAGTGATCAGTCCATTCAAGTGTGTTTGTGAGTGGAGCAACATTGTGGTTTAAATGTGTCTCCATTCCGTTTTTGGTTGTTGAGACTGGAATTTACAGAGGTTCTGGTTCCTAGATGGTAGTTGTGGTTCTTGTTGTTGCTTTACAGTCACTTTGTAATAACTCAGTGATGTCATCAGACGTATGTGATGATGTCACAAAGGATGCTGCCATTAGATGTCATGAATATCAGTCATCAGTGTGAACATGTCTTGATGCTGTTGATTATAATGTCAAAACCTTTACCAGGAGCCTTGGTGGTTCACATCCAACACAGAGTGATTATTGACAGGGGCGTTGCTACCCCAGTGGCCTAATGGATAAGGCATTGGCTTCCGAAGCCAAGGATTGTGGGTTCAAGTCCCGTGACCGATTGATTCTCACTACAATGTTATTAACATAAGATTCTCAGTTATGTACCACTAATTTTGAAAATTCATTGTCCTTATTTTGGTGTACTTTCACATTGATGCAAAATATCTTCATGTTAACAATTTTACAATTCATGTGGATTCTCCTTTTGTGGATCTTTCACTGTAGGACATTTTACTAGGAGATTTCATCATGAACAACGTTCTTCTGTTATTCAGCAGGTGGGCCATTAGAAGTTTGTCTATTTACCTATATAAGTTTGACACATATAAAGGTGTTCACAAACTTACCATAACCAGGAACCCAACCTACCATAACCAGGAACCCAACCTACCATAACCCGGAACCCAACTTACCAAAACCAGGAACCCATCCTACCATAACCAGGAACCCAATCTACCATAACCCGGAACCCAACCTACCATAACCAGGAACCCAACCTACCATAACCCGGAACCCAACCTACCATAACCAGGAACCCAACCTACCATAACCAGGAACCCAACCTACCATAACCCAGAACCCAACTTACCATAACCAGGAACCCATCCTACTCAACTCAACTCAACTCAACTCAACTCAACTCAACTCAACTCAACTCAACTCAACTCAACTCAACTCAACTCAACTTTATTTATAAAGCACTTTAAACAAAACAAGGTTCACCAAAGTGCTGAACAAAGCATAAAATTAGTAAAAGCATGGCAATTATCAGACATAAGACAATTAAAATACAATACTGTCTCCAGATTCCAACTCAATTAAAAGCCAAAGTGAAAAAATATGTTTTAAGAGCAGATTTAAAAGTGGAAAATGAGTCCATCTGTCTGAGGTCCGGGGGCAACTCATTCCAGATTTTGGGACCGAAGATTGAAAAGGCTCGGTCACCTCTCAGTTTCCTCTTGGTCTTGGAGACAACTAACTGTATCTGATTTGCTGACCTGAGGGAGCGAGGAGGAGTGTACACCTGGATCAGGTCAGATAGGTACTTAGGAGCGAGACCATGAGAACATTTAAAAACAAATAAAAGAATTCTAAAATCAATGCGTAAACGAACCATCCTACCATAACCCGGAACCCAACTTACCATAACCAGGAACCCATCCTACCATAACCAGGAACCCAACCTACCATAACCAGGAACCCAACCTACCAAAACCAGGAACCCAACCTACCATAACCCGGAACCCAACCTACCAAATCCAAGAATCCAACCTAACATAACCAGGAACCCAACTTAACATAACCAGGAACCCAACCTACCATAACCCGGAACCCATCCTACCATAACCCGGAACCCAACTTACCATAACCAGGAACCCATCCTACCATAACCCAGAACCCAACCTACCAAAACCAGGAACCCAACCTACCATAACCAGGAACCCAACCTACCAAAACCAGGAACCCAACCTACCATAACCCAGAACCCAACCTACCAAAACCAGGAACCCAACCTACCATAACCAGGAACCCAACCTACCAAAACCAGGAACCCAACCTACCATAACCCAGAACCCAATCTACCAAAACCAAGAACCCAACCTAACATAACCAGGAACCCAACTTAACATAACCAGGAACCCAACCTACCATAACCCGGAACCCAACCTACCATAAACCGGAACCCAGGAAAACTTGGATTGATACATCTTTAACTGTATCGTATGACATGAACACATGAACGATGGAACGGATCAATCTGGAAATCTAACGTCAGCTGGAAGATCTTTTGTTTTGTAACCACACTGTCTATAAGCAGGTTCAAGTCGTGACCAACGTCTCACTCGCAGGTAGCGACTGGCAGCATCAGGGGACATTCCCGAGCACGCCTGTCCCAAGTGCAACAAGATCCTGGCTGACTTGGACTCCCTGCAGAGCCACATCATGGACTGCATCAACTAGACCTCGGTCACTATCAGATTCTGTGACGCACACAAAATGTATGGTCACATTTTTTGTAATTTAGTTTTTTATTCATATATTTTATTAGTGGGTACAGAATAATTTTTTTTTCATGATTTTACTTTGGGTGTATTGTTTGTGGAAGGAAGACACTTGAATTTGATCTGTAGGGGTTAAATCTGTGTTCTTGCCAAGCCCTGTCCACAACATCGTTGCATATCAGTGTGATGGCCACACAGCCACACAAGCTGAGGGTGATGCAGCTGTTTCGCATCCCCATGATTGGGTTAAACTAATATAGTAGTATCAGAGAGAGAGACAGAGAGGTGGGTCAGTTTTGGTTAAGTTGATGCTAGTTATGTTTGCACGTTTATATTTGAGTTTGTTTGATACTTTGAGCTCTTCTAAAGAAAATAAAATAAAACTATATTTTTGTATAAAATATTGGTGTCCTCTTGCTTGACCAGCTCGGTCCCTCACACAGTGTGTCCAGGAGGGGGCAGTGTTGCGCTGTGCTTCCCCAGCGGAGCCTCCTTCTCCAGCGGTCTCTCGCATCTTAATCCAAAACAAGAAAAACAAGACCCTGTCGTCTGTCTCGTTATTTTCTCCTGTTTTCTACAGGTTTACATTTTTAATTGTGCATAACTGCATCTACGTGTTGTTAAACACCAACATGATTTTGTGAGGATAATGATCATACTTATATGGGTTTTGTGACCAGCAGAGACAATGTGGTTTTCCTTTAGTTGTTTTTGGTGACCTTCGTGAACGTTTCACGGAAATGAACAAAACATCCAAATATGGTCACACTATTTGGTGGATGTCATAGTTCTGATGTATTCCTGAATTAGTTTTTGCTGCAGCTTGAAAAGTGACTTTGCAAGTCTCCGGCTCAGACATCTTCTAAACTGACATGTAGGAGTCATCATTGACAGCAGTTGTCTGCTCTTGATACTGTCGTCTCCACGTCTGTCAGTCCAGCAGGGAGACTGTGCCAGACCCTCGTTCTTCTGACCTGGGATGGGTCTCACATATAAGTAAATGCCAATGTCCATTTTTTTTTTCATTTCCTATTTTAAACATTTAATTGCTTTAGAGATTTTATTTAATTTTTTTAATTCAAGTCAATTTTATTTATAGAGCATCTAAGTTGTCTCTAGGCCTTTCCAGAGACCCAGAACATGACCTGCTCAAGGTTTCTTCCCTCTTAAAGGGGAGTTTTTCCTGCCACTGATTGGTTTAAGGTTTTTCTTCCACTAGGGAAGTTTTTACCTGCCGTTGTTTATGTAATAATTGATCATGGGTGATGTTCTGGTCTTTGGAAGGCGCGTAGAGACAACTTGTGTTGTAATAGACGCTATATAAATAAAATTGAATTGAATTGAATTGATTAGCAAAAGGCAGCAGTAAATAAAAGGGTTTTTATCCGTGACTTAAAGCAGCTGAGAGCTTCAGCAGCCCTTACACATTGTTTCTACTTATAGTGGTAACTTTGCTGGCACTCCAGCATTCCTCATTTCAGCTCTTGCAGTCTTTCTATTCAGATGTCATTTTAGCAGCGACATCTGAAACAGAGATGAACGAACAGATTTAAAGAGAATAAATGGGCCGGTCACTGGCCACTGTCCAGTGTCACTGGGATTGATAAGGCACAGCCCTGGTGCGACGGACCTACCAGCTTGAAGTGAGAGGAGCAAAGGAGCGAGTCTGTTGTCACCTGAGGCCAGCCAGGCCTTTGATGACAGGAGGACCTCAGGCAGAAAAGGCAGGCCCGACTTCTGCAGATTTCACCACGAGGATGGTGGCCCGGCCCACATGCCTAGCATGTTTCTCCTGGGCTCTTTCCTGTTCTAACTCTGGTTTCTCTTCAGGATGTACAAGTGTTTCGCCTTTTACTAAAGACTTCCGTGGAGAGCAACATCAAGGAGTTGACCGTATTTTTGGTGGGCTTTGTCGTCAGACTGAGCCTTTTGTGCTTGTGCAAAAGAAAATCCGTGCTTCTACAGTCATGTGAATGTACCTAGCGATGTGTAAGAGTCAACAAAGAGTGCAGAGCTGAAACCATCCTGTTTGTCAGCTGCTCTTTGCCTTGTCTTGTCATTTCCGTGGCAACCATTTACTCAGAGGTGTGCCTGCTACAGGTTTGTGTTGGAGGGCGGAGCTGCAAAGTGATCCAGCTATCTAGCCGTATTGCAAAAAGGTGACCGAAACCAGAGCACGCCGTGCCAGGAGGCCGGTGCCCGTCAGGCTACTCTATCCTGTTATCGCTTGTCTGCCTTTTGGCTAAGATCAAGTGTAGTATCTGTTCTTATCAGTTTAATATCTCATATGTCCTCTATTTGAGCATGATGTATTAAGCAGATTTTTGGCAGCAAGAAGTGAAAAAGGAGCTCGCTGCGATCACTCCACGCATCAACCCGGTACTGCAGTGCCGCTGGGAATGGTGCACTTCTTTCTTCTACTGTGGAAAAGTCAAATGTTGGCTCAGCTGCAGGCAGTGCAAGCAGGAAATTCATGTAAGTGTTTTTATTTTAGCCAAATTGTAAACATGTACATTAAACATGAAAGTCAATGAAGATGGACTCATTTTTGCAGCCATCCTGTAGCGGCCAGTCGAGGAACTGCAACGAATCTTAGCTCTGCATGAGCCTCAATCTGGAAGTTTGATGGCGGGCGCTTCCCTAAAATGCATTGATAACCAGAGGTCCTGTTCAGGGTTCACACTGAGAACTAACTATTTATCAAACTTGGCGTTCAGAATCATCAAATCACAACCCTGGTACTTGCAGCATTGCAGCAACTCAAGCTGACATGTGAAACTCATGAGCAGAAAACATAATATGCCAAATTCAGTCTGTTTTTTTAACAAAAGATCAGGGGAGAGCACCAACGCAGTCCCCCACTACCAGAAATTATGCAGTCGAGATTCCCACATTTGGGGAATTCGCAAGGGTCAGCACAACCGGAGTGCAATGGCAGAGCCTCACCTTGGGTGAACCACCTTCCTGATCATGGTATCTCCCCTGCCAGGTAAGTATGAGTTGTTTGGCTCACGGACAGGCAGGTCCTTCACGCACACATCAAACTGACTAATGGTTTTAACACCCCGAACTTCAAATAAACCAAAACTGAATCCGACTGCATCCATCCACTCTTTCATCCCCATCCCCCAACTTCAGAAAGTGAAAGAAACAGTAAATAAAACAAAAGGGAGATAAACTACATTTTGTACCAAAACACACTAAATATTTTGGTATTTATCCAGGATCAGACCAGATGGGACTCCAACCCAAGTCGAGTTTACAAGGTTCAAACCTGAGGGACTCCAACCCAAACACAATTTACAGGATTCAAACTTGATGAGGTTTTGAAACTCAAGCTTAACAGAACCAGTGCAGAAAAGAGTTTAAAAGCAGCAATTAAAGACAAAACAGCGTGTCAGCCGCTGGCAGGACGTCGGGACTTGGACAGCAGACTCACCAGGACCACAGAGCATCCCAGATTCCAGCCTCGGATCCACCACAAGAGCCTTTAATTCCAGTTTAACAACCTTCCTCTGGACCTTCAGGTCAAAGTGTCTACGATCTGCAGCAGATCAAGTTGGAAGAGAATCTCCAGGAGCTCAAAAGAGGGAGGAGCTAAACAGCAGTCTGGACTCAACGCGACGCCATGTAGAATTAAGTACAAGAAAGTGGACAGCTGATCTCCGGGCATCGGAATTAAAACAGGGAAGATTATTTACACGGACCCCATCTGAACTCATTTACATAAAGACTGCTGAGGCAGACGTTTGTTGACAGCTTCCAACCGGTTCTCCTGGTTCTCCCCTTGTGTTCTGTGTCAGAACGGGCCGTCCCAGCATCATCTGGCAGTTCTTCTACTTTGTCATGAAAGGTTTTTACAAAGACCACAACAGTCACGTTTCCATGACACTTTTTCACAAAAGAAAAGAGAAAACTGAATTTGTGGTAAAGGTGGTGTTTGTGGTGTTTCCATTGAACTGTTTGTTTTTATGAGAGTAACTCTGCCAGTTCTCTTCAAAACAGTGAAAAAGAAGATCTCAACTTTAAAGAAGATGGACAAAAGCGTCTTTAGTCTTTGACACATGATTGTTATTGCTGCTACAACTGTTGAGGAAACAGTCAGCAGAGGATGGAGACAGCAGATGATCATTCAGATGATGATTCAGAGTAAAGTCCTCATGTAATGCAGTAAAACGTGATCAAGTCGTGTTACAGCACAACTGCTTCGTATTCATGGGACCAAATGCAGCTGGAAACTAGATTTGGACTTTAGATCAACAACTACGTCACATCCAGCGCTGCCAGAGACGTGCAAATGTAGTAAAGGTGTTTCCATGAAACTTTGCTGATAAACTGGATCATAAACACACGAGTGAAAATCCACCTCCTGCAAGCGTACACAGGTTTTTGTGATTTTTGGCAGTTTTTTCAGTAAGAGTAGTTTCCGTTACAGCTTTTCCTTGGTGATATTTGGGATTTGCACAAATCTCTGGACAATGGAAGCACAACTAATGAAGAGGATCTCCATCCAACACCTGGATCTCTCTTTTTGGTAAATGGGAGGTGTTAAACTGTTGCGCCGGCACAGCAGAAATGTGATTTTACCGTGACATCATGGAGAGAAACTGTTAATGACTGGCACCTGAGCAATCTGGGAGAAAGAGTACAAGGAGCCGTCTTGCTGGTGGGCAGCCAAAGTCTCGTTACCTTGGTGATGGATCCTCTGCTCATTTCTGTTATCAGTCTGGGGATGTAAAGTCCTTCTACTGCTCTACAAAAGTAGACCAGATCTATGCAGCAGAAGGTCTTACTGACCCACAAATGCCATTTGCAGACTTTGCTGGCACACCATTTTTTAACAGAGAGTTAGAAGCCGCAAAGCAGCACAAACCAGAAAGGTTTTGGAGGAATATGAGACTCTTAAGGCCATTTTACAGATGCAAGAACAGCCTCCTGACTTTCTACTGAAAATAGGAACTAAAGTACAGCATTTTTTAACAACATCAAAGGGTCTCCCAACAATAAGTTTACACTCAAAACATCAGACGAGTTTTATCAGGCATTAACATATCATACAAATCTCCACCACAGTGTTTATAAGAGCATCAACAGTCTTGATGACCTGCCAGAGATGAGAGAGATGATTACAAATCCAGATGAACAGAAGGATACACTGGAATTCATAAACCTGCTGAAGAAGATGCTGCATGTGGATCCAAGGAAACGGATCACCCCCAGAGAAGCTCTCAAACACAGTTTTATAACCATGGAACACTTCTCTGGTTGTAACGATAGGAGCTACGTAAAATCAGCTCATAAAACTATCCAAATGGCTCAGTTTAAGAAGCCAGCAGTTGAGCAGTTTGAAAAATACATTAAAGTTGATGATGAGGATACACAGTCTAGTGAAACAGCAGAAGACAGTGAAGATGAGTCATAACAAACAGAAACTGACACCAGAACAGCTTCTGCATGCTCTGAAGAACGTCCTGAATCAGACAAAGTTACCAAATCTGCAGAAGAAGGAGAATCTGATCAAACCACAACACAAGCATGTAAGGAAATATGTGATCACGAGGACACAAAAACAGATAACAAGAATATATTCAAATGATGAAGAGTGGAATGGGACTGTTATAATTGTGAAGCCGTGTTATTCAGGTGTTGAACCGACTAAAGGAACTCTTGACAGAGCTACATCCAACAAAAAAGAAAAAACACCAATAAAAGTTAACAAAAGCATCACAGCAGCAGTGTGAACAACTTCCTGTAAGAAGGGAAGAAGCTCCTTCCAACACAACAGAGAAACGTTGTGACCAAGACACAACTCAGAAGAGCTCAAACATGTGTCAACCCGAGGAGTCCAAATCAAAGCTGGCTGGTCAAAGCTCCAACGGTCAGAGCAGCAATGAGACACGTAGTTTTACAAAGACCTGGTCAACAGCTGTTAAAGACACCGGAGACAAACCTGCAGCCGACATGAAAGCTGGAAGTTCAACAAAACTCGGAGGCAAAACCAGAGATGCTGGAAACACCAAGAAACACAGTTCTACAAAAGAGGAAAAAACTCCCAGCAAAGAAGAAACAGTTCTTGTTGAGAATAAAACAAAACACAAGTTTATTAGAAGGATTAGGAAATTCTTCTCTGGTTTATTTAAGCGTCTCACCAAAACAGAGAAGAAAACATGAAGGACACTTTGGTCGATGTGAACGGCCCTTAAAAGACACTAAGGAAAAACCATCAAGCTTCATTCCCCAAAATGACTGTATGAAGAAATAAATCATCTCCATCTGGACACCACGGTGGTGTGATGGTGAACACTGTCACCTCTGAAGAAGACGCTTTTTCATCCTTCCCGGAGCTGTTCTTTGTTCTTTGATCTTCTCCTTGTCCTTGTTTGGGTTTTCTCCAGGTACTCGGGTTTCTCCCACATTAAAAACCCCCCAAAAAACAGACATTATGATGACTATAACTTGAACCGAGGAGTGAGAGTTCACCTTTCTCTCTCTGAGGTCATGTGATTCACTGACATACCTTGTAGTTTATGCCGAGAAGCTTGGATGAGGAGGAAAAGGGGATAAGGAAGATAAGAAGGAAGTATCTCACACCGGGGTTTCAAGAGGACAACTGGAATGTCAGAAATAGACAACATCACATCCAGAACCATTTAAAGGACAACAAGAGGAAAAACGTGTGATGATCAAAATAAGCAAACTCTGGTGAGTTCACCAAGTTACAGTTAGCAGAGCCCAGGAAAAACAACACAAGTACATTTATCTTAAGGAATGTTTGACTTTTTAATGTCTTTATTCATTTCTGTTTATTTTACCTCTTTAATTGCATCATCAATGACATTTTTCCATTAAACTGTGCTTAGTGGTTGGCACTGCTGCCTCCCAGCAGGGGGTTTCCGGTTTGATTCCCAGGAATCTTTCTGTGTGGAGTTTGCATGTTCTCCCAGCACTTGTGAGGAGCTTCTCCAGATGCTCTGTCTTCCTCCCACAATTTTAACAAACAAAGCTGGGATAGGCTCCAAGAATTCCATATTGAGTATTTACACAACATGGTTGATGTGAACGGACCTGAAAAGTCACTTACGTGCTGAAATAGCTCAGCTGGGAGAGCGTTAGACTGAAGATCTGAATGTCCCTGGTTCAATCCCGGGTTTCAACAGAAGGACCTTTGATGTCTGTTTTGTGAGCATCTGGAGCAGCTGCATCACCACTGAAACTACAACAGTGAGATGTGTCAAAAATGAGTAGGAAACAATTAAAATCATCTTTTACTGCTAAATTATATTTTTATAGTTGATAATACAGTTTTGTGTCAGAGGTGTGGTCAGGGCAGGTGTAGCAGGTTAACAACAGCAGGCTCCAAGGTAACCATGGAAACACCAGCTGTGTCACGGCCTCCTGTGAGAGAATCTCACAGCTGCTGAGTTACACAAGTTTTTCTTGGCTGCTGTTCCAGGATGAGCTGCTGTTCCAGGATGAGCTGCTGTTCCAGGATGAGCTGCTGTTCCAGGATGAGCTGCTGTTCCAGGATGAGCTGCTGTTCCAGGATGAGCTGCTGTTCCAGGATGAGTTGCTGTTCCAGGATGAGCTGCTGTTCCAGGATGAGCTGCTGTTCCAGGATGAGCTGCTGTTCCAGGATGAGCTGCTGTTCCAGGATGAGCTGCTGTTCCAGGATGAGCTGCTGTTCCAGGATGAGCTGCTGTTCAGCAGCTTTTACAAGCGCTTCATGTAGCAGGATACATGAATCCTGGAAGTGGGATGCAGCAGGATGTTCAAGGATCTGTGGTGGACCAGTGGACCATATCTGCATCCTCCAGTTCCCCCAGCTTCAGGATGTGTCTAGGCAGAGGAACGGGAACAGGAACAGACCGCTGGTCTGAGGACATTTGGGAAAAGATGGAACACAACAGAGTAAAATTGTTTTGTTCCTGAAAATAATTAATTGCATAGAAATATAACTACTAAAATGTTGAAAGTGTCCTAACAGGAGTCAGTGAGATGTCACCAGTATTAAAGCAGGTGTTGGAGCCAAATTCATTATTTTACATTTGATAATCATTTAGTTGTAAGTAAAAATGTTAGAATGATGCAAAAATACTGATTCTTTTTTTTTTTTTTTTTTTTTTTTCCTTGTTTGCACATATATTTATGGCTGATACCATGTTGGTATAACCGGAGTTGTATATATGCATTTTAATCTGGTAACCAAGGGTGTTTTGTGTGTGTGGGTGAGTGTGTGCAAGTGTGGTACCTTCACCAGCCCTCATAACAGTCAAACTATATTTTTATTGATCCCTGGAGAAATCAAACAAGATAAAAGTAAAGGGAGAGTCGGAGAGAGGGGTGTAAATGTTCTGCAGAGGAGGGCTAAAGTCACCGGGTGTGGAGAGTGGAGAGAAAGAGAGCAGGAGAGAGAGACGAGACAGTGGTGGTGCAGTTTGGTGTTTTTGTTGTAATATTTGTCAAGAAGTTTATAATGTGTTGTTTAAAGAGTAAGGTGGACACAAGACAATCAAGTGTTATAAGCAAAAAAGAAAACAGAGAAAAGGGGGAGGAGCTTTCTATTTACAATCACATGTCTAATCGTTTGAGCGTTTGGGGGGTGTTGGAGACAGTATTGAAGAGTCATATATAATACATACATACATACATACACATACATATGTGGACATGTATGCAGTTATCTAGTACATATTCTTATACATTGTAAACAGAGCAACTCAATTTGTACATCAATGCACAATGCACACACACACACACACACACACACACACACACACACACACACACACACACACACACACACACACACACACACACAGACACACACACACACAACAAAGATCAGTGTGTTGACCTCTAAGCATCATGTATGTAAGATACATGTGCATCAGTAAGTAGTTATTCATACATATTAATATACTCTGATACAATCATGTGCACCTGTGCTTTTTAGTACACGCAGACACATACACACACACACACACACACACGCACACGCACACACGCACGCACACACACACGCACACACACACACACGCACACACACACATGCACACACGCACACACACACCCACACCCACACACACACACGTGTACACGCACACACACGTGTACACGCACACACATACACACACACACACACACGCACGCACACACGTGTACACGTGTACACGCACACACACGTGTACACACACACCAACAACATAGAAACCCATATATATATATGGAAATACCTACATACTCATAATTCTTTGTGCACATAAATACATACATATACAAAAATATGATAATAATCACAATAAAAATGACAACAACAAATCATTTACATACCTCCTTCCTTTGAATAGTTATTTTTAACTTTGCTAAAGTAATTATTCTTACAAAACCCTTGTTGGTTCCCATCGTCACCGGTCATCGTCCCCATGCTCTCCCGCCCCTAGACCAACCCATGCCCCGCCCGGAAGCGGCCGCAGCCGACCCAACCAGCAGTTGTGGGCTTGGGCGTGGAGGACCCAGGTTCAAGCCCAGGGCTGCCCACAAAGGTAAATCACTGGGGGCCAGAGACTAATTTCGGTGTGCATCATACATACAGCGTGTGCACGATGTCCACACTGACAAGAAAGGGAAGAAGAACATTATGAAATGTGTCAAATATTAGTACGAAACATTTAAAATGACTCATTAAAAAAAAAAAAAAAACTATAGAAGTTATAAGGTCATAGATTCAATCCCCAAATTGGCCAAGGTGGTTACCAGTTAAAGTTTGCAGCTCCTTCATGCAGGACTAAAACACCTCAGCTGCAGGAAGGAGGCTTTCACAAGTCATTCACCCCGACAGCTATGGTGGCCAAGGTGCTTAAAACTTAAACTTGTAAGGCCTGGTTGACTTTTTGATCCTAAATATCCTATTTCCGTCATAGCAGTTTAATGCTGAAGTTGAAGTTTGTCCTGATGGTACAAACAGGATTTTTAGTCCTTTTAACAACAGCAGAGAAAATGTGTCTGCTGCTCAGATGTTGAAGTGTGGAGGGAAACAGGAGACACGACTGGAGTCGTCACAGTTTGTGTCTCAATCAGGGTGAAATCACCTGAAAGGTCCAAAACATTTAAAATGTTCTGATAACTGCAGAGTTGAACCAGTTTGGCCAGTATGGGGGTTGAACCCATGACTTTGGCGTTATTAGCACCACGCTCTGACCTTCTGAGCTAACCGGCCTGTTCAGGATGGGTTTCCTTTCTGAGGTTAAACACTCCTGAAAACTACTTTTATCATTACGAGTTGAAGGTTTTAGTTTATGACATTTGCCATGCCGCAGTAGTTTAATGCTGAAGTAATTTGAAGATTTTTGTTGTTATTTTATTAGATGTTCTGTGTTCGACAGTTAATCCAAGTTCGAGGCAGGTTTGTATTTTTAATTGTGACACTGTTCATAACTGTTTACTATCAACACTTTGTTCAAATAAAATGAACCTTTTTCTCTGAAATACGACACTGCTCTTCTTCCTGCTTCACTTTAAATCCTCTACAAGTTAGGGTTTATTAGATTTATTTTCTGCATCTGACTTTCTCAGTTACACTTTTCTAAATGAACAAGTTGTCCATCAATTTATTCATTGAACCTAGAGAGGTGAATATGCTGTTGTTTAAATTATGTATATTTTTGTTTAACTCAGGATTATGATGGTGTTCCTCAGATGAAACTGTCATGAATAAACTGAAACACATTTTCAAAACACTGCTCCATAATATAGTGCCAGTTTGAATTTCATAATCTAATATTCAATAACATTAGTTAAGATTAAGTTTAATTTAAATTAATTACATTAATTGGATGGATGGATGGATGGATGGATGGATGGATGGATGGATGGATGGATGGATGGATGGATGGATGGATGGATGGATGGATGGATGGATGGATGGTATTTTATTTAATTTACTATGTTGGTTGTTTTAGGGTTAAAAAAACACTTATTAACTCCTTATAATAATGACACTTCCTGACTGGTTAGTTTGTTTTTTTTTCGTCATTTTCAACAGATCTTTCAGAAGGAAACCCGCCAAGACAGCAGAAGAAACTGTGGAGACATGGATGAAGAAGGTATTATTTATTTATTATTTAAAATTAAATATTTATTAAGTAAAAGAATAAAGACATGTCTTAGTTCATGTGTACAACCTACACAATACAACGTGTAAACAGTCTAGCTGAATTCCGCTGCAGTAACATAAAATGGCCACTAGATGGAAACCTACGACCACAAATGAATTAACTTCCAGCTGTTGAAGGAAACAGAAACAGAATTGTAGCAGGTTGAAACTGTATACAGTTAATCTTTGCATAAAAAATACACCAATGGGCTGAACTAAGGACGCCGGTTGTAAGACAAATGAGACCATTTAATACAATACAAAATGTCATTCTTGGGAAGCAAACAGACGATTAAACAAACTTAAACCCTGTTATGATAGGAGTAGTTATGATATTGTAGGCTACAACCACAGACTATAGACCACACCCACATATTATAAACCACACCCACATATGGATGATGAGACATAAGAGTGGATGGTTGGAATTTGTTATTGAGCTTCAGTCTGTTGCTGGTAGTATTTTAATCTTGATATTATCATATTTTTATTTCTCAGTTCAACATTTTTGTGATTGATATTCATTTAAAATAATTTTTTTTTCTAATTTCATTTGTCTCCTTTTTTGATGATGATGATGATTGTAATGATGATGATGATGATGATGATGGTGATGATGATGATGATGATGATGATGATTGTAATGATGATGATGATGATGATGATGGTGATGATGATGATGATTGTAATGATGATGATGATGATGATGATGATGATGATGATGAATCTGACAAACAGAAGTACATCGTAGTAGCTGGAGAAAACCTGTACAACACCTGGAGAACATGCAAACACACGTACAAAGACTCTTGTCAAGACTCCAAGCAGGCAACAACGCTACAAAACCAAGACACAAGCTGCACAAGACGCCTGGTAAACTACTAACAAAGGTCACATGACCTTAAATCTAACAGCTGCCTGCTTGTCGGTGCAGTTTTGGTTGAACAACTACTTGCCTGTCACATCCAAACCGTTTTACTACCAAGCTTATTCTTAACTGCCTCAGGACTTATTTCTCTGCCCGTCTCTGTGGATGACCTCCGCCTCTGCATGACCTCACTTTACAACTCCCCCAACAACACTCTCACAGCCTAAGGACATTCGCAATAAAACAAAAACCTAATACTCTAACGTTTCCCTTCAGTATGTTACTCATTGCTGAGGTGTAATATGATTGAAGCTAATAATTTATAATTTTCCTTCACCCAGTACTTACAACATCACCGAGGAACTAATCCAGGAGAATCCCAATTATATGTCCAGGAGTGAGGAGAACCGGATCCACGGCCCGAGAGCCGTCGGCCTGTGGATCTGCTGAAGTCGACAGCAGCAAACAGCCAGGACAGCAAGAGATGGCATTAAATAATGTGACCAGTCTCCTACAGCATCTATGAATGAATGATGCAGGAGCTAAGTTTCCTGAGAAACTACAATGTTTATGAATATGTATTTGTTAGCAGCTTACATATCTCCTTATCTCGATATATGTGGGCATGCACAAGTATTTAAATACTTCTATGTATATTATTATATATGTGACTTTTTAAATACTGCCCCTACACCACCAAACACTCAGACATGCAATTGTAAATAGAAAGCTCCTCCCCCTTTTCTCTGTCCTCTCTTGGCTTATAATACCTGATTGTCCTGTGTCCACCTTTACTCTTTAAACAAGAACATTATAAACTCGTTTTAACACACATTACAACACAGACACCAGACTGCACCACCACTGTCTCGTCTCTCTTTCTTTCTCTTTCCATTTCTAGTCAACCATTAATATATGTGCAAACAAGGGCCAAAAAATAAAAAAAAGTTTCCTAAAAGATCCAAGTGTAACATAAGAACCAGGAGAAGGTGTAAGTATGCACACACAGAAACACTGATGATAACCCTGGTTTAACGTTCCACAAAGGTGCTGATAAGACATTCAAGCAACATGGTTAAAGTGAAGAATGCTACTAATTTGATGGAAGAAAGAAGAGCATCTCGTCCCTGGGTGGGTTTGAACCACCAACCTTTCAGTTAACAGCCGAACGCGCTCACCCATTGACCACAGAGACATAAGAAGACCTCTCTGTTGGTGTTTGTGGTCTTCACCTGAAACCCACCTCTTTATCAGTTTCTGCTGCTACATCCAATCCCTGGAAAGGATTCAGTCCAGTTGAAAGTTTCCATGCTGGGATCATCCTGACATCAACCACATTATCTGGATGGACGTGCAGAGATCACTGACTTATAATCTTACAATGTTCTGCTGCATCAGATACATCTTGAAAGTTCAGTGTTCTCAGATATGACAGAATGATCTCCTTTAAGAAATTCAGGAAATGTAACAAGATATTTGCCTCAAAACACACTTATCAAGGTAGTGCATGATGTTTCTCAGACAAATGACAGCATCTCAAATGTTGGAAAAGAAAATTTAGGTCAAAAACTGGGATTTCAAGAACATCAAGGTCCTCTTCTTCACCTTCTTGAGTCTCAGCTGAGGCTGAAATGGTTGTTTTTCAGATTCAGAAATGACTTAAACAAAAACATAAACTGGAAACAGAAACTCCTCTTACTGAAAAAACTGCCAAAAATCAAAAAAAAACCTGTGTACGCTTGCAGGAGGTGGATTTTCACTCGTGTGTTTATGATCCAGTTTATCAGCAAAGTGTCATGGAAACACCTTTTCATCACCAGTTCTTCATCAAACGCAATGTTATAAAAAACACTTCAAAGTATGACTATATTAATCTTACATGAAACAAAATATGTGTTTTGAAAGTAATAAAAGTGCTGACGTTGCACTTCCATTACACAGTTCTGTAAAACACTCACCTGGTTGAATTTTCTCTGTTTCTATCCAGTCTGGTATTTATCCAATCCCATATTTTTTTCTATTTTCAGCTTTTTTTGTCAAATTGACAGATGAGGTGGACCTGTGTCTCCTCTGGCAGCCTCCTCTTCTTCACCTGTCCAGCTCTGATGGTGTCCCGTCTCTTTGCTGCACTCACAGACAGTGAGTGGAGGCTGTTTCAGAGCTCAGAGTGGGAACCGACAGTCGTGCAGCTTCTGTGGTGTCTTGTTCAGTTACATGTTTGATTCACTGATGGAAAGAGTTTCTTTGTTCTGTACTTTTATTGTAAAATGACTGTTTTCTCTGTATGTTGACTGCATATTTGTATCTGTACTGAATAATAAACTTGACCGAGAACCTGAGCATCTTTTTACTTCCAGATTTTGTATTTGAGTTATAGACAGTTTTAACAATATTTTATGGAAAATAGTAAGTATATTTTTATTTAATAGCTAAAATTGATATCCTTATTAAGCTGATCTAATTCAAAGTTCAGCTCTGAAGATGTTTGTTAGTTATTTACGATCAGTAAAAGGTTTTCACAGCTTCTCCAAATCAAATATGATGGTTGACATGAGTAGAGATCAGGTCTCTTCAGTCGGTCACTTTGTTTTAATTTGTGCGTTTAAATGTTTAATTTACTTTATGGGTGTTTTGTCAGGTCACCTTTTGTGTGACACAAAGATTTAAGTCAGATTTCTCTCTAAACATCAGTTTTAAGTCACTAACATGTTAGATATCCTGAGTCTGCATCCAGTTCTTTGCCAGGTTGTTCCAGAGTTTCCCCCTGAGCCTTTCCAGTCTTCAGTAAGTTTGTCTGACCATTTTTCCATGTAGCAGACCTGCTTCTGGGATTTTCTGACTGTTTTTTCATTTACTGATATTTTGCTTGTTCACTGGATGACTGTGTTGGACTTGTGGATTTGTACCTCTGCTGGATTTCTACTCAGATTCCTTGAATTTTGAACCAGATTTGTTAGTGACTCTGATTGTGTTTTTGTCTTTGCTCTATAGCTTTGTGGAAAATGTATCTCCAGTTACTGCTTGTATCTTACCAAGGTCTGATTTTGGATTTGTATTTTCACAAACAACCTTAACACCTTAACACACAATATTTTCCATGTTTACAAACTTAATTATGTTTTTTAGATTTGATGAAACAGACCAAGATAAATGTGCACATCATTTAGAATAGGAAAGAAAACTATACGTTTTTTCCAACTTTTTGTCACTAATAAAAATATGAATTGTGGCGTGTATTTTTCATGTGTTCAGTCCCCTGAAAACAAATGCACCATCATGGTGTGGACATGTTTTTGTTCAGCAGGGACAAGCAAGCTGGTCAAGTTTGATGCTGTTGCCATGGTAACCATGGAAACTGGCCACCATTTGCACCCTTTGATGCTGTTGACATGGTAACCATTGTAACCATGGTAGCCATGGTAACGGGCCACCATCTACACTCTCTCATGCTGTTGCCATGGTAACCATGGTAACCATAGAAACGTGCCACCATCTGCACTGATGCTGTTGCCATGGTAACTATGGTAACCATGGCAACCATGGTAACCATGGTAACCATGGTAACGGGCCACCATCTGCACCCTCTGATGCTGTTGACAATGTTCTGCTGCATCAGATACATCTTGAAAGTTAAATGTTCTCAGATATGACAGAATGATCTCTCAGAAATTCATGAAATGTAACCAGATGTTTACCTCCAAACACACTTATCAAGGATAACACCTTGTTTTGAGTAGTGCATGATGTTTTCCAGCCAAATGACAGAATCTCAAATGTTGGAAAAGAAAATGTAGGTAAAAAGTGGGATTTCAAGCACAATAACAACAATAGCTGCTTCTCTGATTCAGAAATGACTTAAACTAAAACATGAGTTGGACCAGAAAGAGGAGGAAATAAAGAAAAGGAAAGAGAGATGTGTGTTTGTAGTGGAGATAACAGCTGTTCAGGTAGGATGGAGGTCCTCAGCAGCTGCTATGTTCATCCCTGGACTGGTCGGTCCTGATCCAGACTTGTGGCTCAGCTGCCAGAAGAAGTTGTCTTCAAACGTTCGTGACTGTATCAACGTCGTCCCCATCTACTCTGGACCCAACAAAAGAACAGGAGGACCAGCTTCCGCCTGGAATCGGATCAGGGACCTTTCATGTGTAAGATGAATGTGATAACCACTACACTACGGAAACAGTTCAGCTTAAATACATATAAAAGTACATTTTGAAAACTTGTGAGATTAACTGTGACCCCTGAACTGATCTGATCCCAGTGATCCGGTTGGGGTCTCGGGGGGACGATTCTCTGCTGGTCTCCAGTTAGTTATAAAGTTTGACCCAAAACGTCCTCTGTCTGTTTTAGTCTG
The DNA here is from genome assembly GCA_014839995.1 of Xenentodon cancila. Taxonomy (NCBI): domain Eukaryota; kingdom Metazoa; phylum Chordata; class Actinopteri; order Beloniformes; family Belonidae; genus Xenentodon; species Xenentodon cancila. The sequence continues at coordinate 36,393,970 of CM026197.1, forward strand.
GGTCTCATCACGGTCCTCAGCTCCACTGTGGGATCTGTAGTGTTCTTGATCCCAGGTCCTTGGTCCCCTGGGAACTAGGGACCCCCAAAGTTCCCTTTGCATATGACTGTAGAAAGATAACGGTGATGGACATGCTGCCCACTGCCAAACCAACTGCTGTTTGTTGATCATTTGGCTCCAACACTATAGAAACTTTTGAATAAAAACAAGCTACATTCTTTTGAGACATTTGGAGAATCTGTGTGAAATCTGTGTAAAGCTGACAGCAGCAAACTATGTATAAGTGTAGAGTCCAGAAACTGCACCTGACCTTCTGACAGAGATGATGCAGTTTTTCTGTCTCGGGGCCGGTCTGGTGCAGCATCTGAGGACCAGACGTCAGTGCTGACAAATGTCCTCATCTTACCGTCCACTCGCCGTCCCCCATCTAGTGAGAACATCAGATAATAAGAACGTGAACTTGACTGCACAGAAAACAAGTTAGAAGACCAGGTAACTTAGGACACTTACACTCGTTAGCAGCCCACTGCTCACTAGTGAAACTAGTTGATGAGTTAAAAGCAGAGGTCCAATTTCGGTGTGTATCGTACATACATCGTGTGCACGATGTCCATACTGACAAGAATGGTAATAAAAAAAATTTAAAAAAAAAAAAAAACTGAATATATTAAGTTCGATTATTTATTATTCTCAAGGTTGAAGCATCATCACTTGGGTTTGTGCAAATACCTTGTGAGCTGTAAATAAGAGGGTGTGAACAGGAAGTAGGTTCAACTGCTTTGCAGAGTAAACAAGTATATAAAGTAAATAAATAAACTATATGAGTGCAATGACTTATGTTAAAAGGTAATTCAGTAATGAAATGACAGCATACACATGTTTGTGTTTGGTCATGATGATGAAAACAGAACGGTGACAGCAGACGTAGTAAGTGTTTGTCTAAAAGACAGTTGTGAAGCCGTGCTGGTCGTTTACAGCCAGACCAGCCTGAACACGTCTGATCTCATCTGATGTGAGAAGTTAAACCGGAGGGAGTCTGATTAGTACTTGGAGGGGAGACGGTGAAACATGTGGTTATTAATCTAGTGGTAATAAATTCAAACGTGAGTCAGCTGCTTGGAGGACGGCTGTACTCACCACTTCACCATCACCACAAGCAAAAGCTGCTGAAACAGCTGTTTCTTCAGGAAATGAACTGAATGTGGACTGATGTCACTTATATTACTGCATGTTGGAGTAGAAATGCTCGTAATATCACAAGTGATGTAAACAGACGGAGTATTAAATGATCCAATCTCCAGCATGTCAGTCCTCTGCTTGAGAAGGAGCAAACACCAACCGTTGTTGGCAGGATTTGAACCTGCACGGGGAACCCCCAATGGATTTCTAGTCCATCGCCTTAACCACTCGGCCACAACAACAATGACACGTTCCCAAACGCAGCAGCAGCACCGTCTGCTGTGTTGGTGGCGGTTTGAGCGTAAGTGACGGCAGCGGCTTCACTACTGACTTTTCCAGCACGTCTGCTGTCACGTTTCTGTTGTTGATCTGAACTAAACAACACAAACATGTGTGTGGTGTGATTTTACCAGTGAAGCACTTGTTAAAATAAATAATAAAGGTAACTAACATAGTTTATTTCTTTAGTTTATCCACTTCTAGGCTGTGCAGAGATGTCAGCTGTTTCCTGTTCACAGCCTCTTATTTTGGAGACTCTGCGTCCAAAATGCAGCACAATGTGACAAGACGACAGCGATGAAGATGTGGGAGGGAAGTTTGGCGTCTCATCCTGAGACTCTGACACACGGCAGGCTGCAGGATTTCAGATCCACTCGGACCCGACCAGATCCACTTGTGAAGGAGCTCCACATGACTCTTGAAGACACCATTTAAAACTACATTTAAAAAGAAAAGCTGAGGGTTATCCTATATGCCACATTATTGTTTCTTTAATAAAGTGATTGAACACACCAGAAACACGATCTCAGACAAATAATCAATAATCACAGGAAGAGAGGGTTTGTGGCACCACAAGCAGCAGTCCTGGTGAGGTCACAGATGCTGTGTCCCAGGAATCGTCCTTGTGAAGGAAGGAAGTCTCTGATTGGCTTCCGCTCTTTTAGGCAGTAATCGTCTGTCCTCAGCAGAGACGACCCAGAATGGGTTTTATACCCCACAAATGTGACTTGTTGCTGCACAAACTGGAGTCCTGACAAACTGGCTTCATGGTCCTCTGCAGCCGGGTCTTTTAAAAGTGTTATTGTGTCGGCCTCACACTGACTTACACTGTCTCACTCTGTCTCACACTGTCCCACACTGACTCACACTGTCTCACACTGTCTCACACTGTCTCACACTGACTCACACTGTCTCACACTGTCTCACACTGTCTCACACTGTCCCACACTGACTCACACTGTCTCACACTGTCTCACACTGTCTCACACTGACTCACACTGTCTCACACTGTCCCACACTGACTCACACTGACTCACACTGTCTCACACTGTCTCACACTGCCTCACACTGTCTCACACTGCCTCACACTGTCTCACACTGACTCACACTGTCTCACACTGTCTCACACTGTCCCACACTGACTCACACTGCCTCACACTGTCTCACACTGCCTCACACTGTCTCACACTGACTCACACTGTCTCACACTGTCTCACACTGTCTCACACTGTCTCACACTGTCTCACACTGCCTCACACTGTCTCACACTGCCTCACACTGTCTCACACTGACTCACACTGTCTCACACTGTCTCACACTGTCCCACACTGACTCACACTGTCTCACACTGTCTCACACTGTCTCACACTGACTCACACTGTCTCACACTGTCCCACACTGACTCACACTGACTCACACTGTCTCACACTGTCTCACACTGTCCCACACTGACTCACACTGTCTCACACTGTCTCACACTGTCCCACACTGACTCACACTGTCTCACACTGTCTCACACTGACTCACACTGTCTCACACTGACTCACACTGCCTCACACTGTCTCACACTGTCTCACACTGTCTCACACTGCCTCACATTGTCTCACACTGTCTCACACTGTCTCACACTAGTAAGATCAGCTGCTGCTACATGTGGAGCCTGCTGTCATGACCCCCATCACACTGATGTGAATTGAAGCTGAATTTGCAAATAAAAAAACAACATCATCCTACTGTGTTACTGACAAGATGTTTAACTATATTTATAGCTTCACCAGCACTTTTACAAACTTTCAGTTCATTCACATGTTCCCATGTTCATCAGTAACACAAAGGAAAATGTCTGACGCTTCTCCTTTAAATCAGTGATTTCACAACCAGGATGAGCTGCAGCACAGATGAACTACTTTTAAAAAGAAACACAAGTGGAGACAGAAATAATGGTGACAATAAAATGAAATAATAGCATGTGTGCACACAGAAAATAAATTATATCACACATACCTGAACTACGATCTCAGTATCTCAGAAAAGTCCTGGCATCTGTCCTCCTCCTCCTCCTCCTCCTCCTCCTTCTCCTCCTTCTCCTCCTCCTCCTCCTTCTCCTCCTCCTCCTCCTTCTCCTCTTCTTCCTCTTCCTCTTCCTCTTCCTCCTCTACCTCTTCCTCTTCCTCTTCCTCTTCCTCTTCCTCTTCCTCTTCCTCCTCCTCCTCCTCCTCCTCCTCTTCCTCCTCCTCTTCCTCTTCCTCCTCCTCCTCCACTCTGCCCCAGACATCTGCAGTCCTGGTCCAAAGTCCAGATCCACATCTGGAACTGCTTGATTGTCTAGATTATATTAAAACATGGTTTTCTGTCAGTTGTCAAACACAAAAGAAGACAGAGATGATTGTGTTTGTGTAGTGGATTTTCTCAATGTCCAATTATTTAACTATTACCTTAACAATAAACCATAAATCTATAGTAGTAAATTACTGATGAGAAGTTTCCACGGAGCAATGATGAGACAGAAACAGCTGGCGTCCAAGTCTTAATGCTGGTTTATTGTAGAGTTACAACAGCACCATGCATGAGAAATAGCCCGGGCTAAGTCTGAAGATGTACAAAATACCCTCTTCTTTTATACTGTTTTTGGGCTTGGGGACACTCCCCCTGGGCCCCTTTTCTTCTTTGTGCTGTCTTCTTTGATTTACTTCCATTAAGTGTTATCTATCCTTCTTACCGGAGTCTGGTCTGATCCTTCTGGGTTTTTTTTAAACATACACACGGCCCTTCCTCTACCTAGAGGGGTAGTCCTTACACATGATGCCCCTTGTTTCCTACATTACCCAGATCATAAGATGTTGGTACACTTCTCCCTTCTGCCTTACTTCTGAGTCCTACAGGCCAGCTATCAGTGTGTACACACATCAAGGGCATCATACCCACACCTGTTCATCAAAGGCATTGCCTCAACGCCTTATCTGCCCCTGTTATATAGCAATAATTTTGTTGTGACAGGTTAATGAGGCAGCTGGCTCTCTGGGTCCCTACAAGTATCTCTGCTTCCAGTATCTTTCCTTCCGCGGGCTTTCCTCCTTTCATCATTACAAATAAGCTTACATGTTGCGTTACAGTTCTCATGGTAAGTATAAATTCAGTGTTTAGACATCATTCAGTGATTAGACGCCAACCAGTTACTACATTTGTTTCTTCTCTGTTTCAACATTTATAAGTACTTCATTCAATATTTATTAAATAAACAGTGAACATAATTTTACTTAACTGTCAATTCAAATCATTTTATCTAAATATATTTATTGAGAGCTTGATTATATGTGATAAGGGAAGCATCCAAGGTGCTTCACTGGAGCTGCATCTGTACTTGAAAAGTTATTTAAATGTTCTCACACTATGTAGACTGTAAAGGTTTATAGTGAAAATGTCAGTTGATTCAGTCAAACAGGATCTAGTGTAACTGATGAACTTCATCAGACAATGTTTCAGGTGTCCAGTAATGCAAGTTGGTGTTAGAGCTCATATAAACACAGCTGATGGGATGTTATTATTATCTGCAATAACATAAAATGGCCACTAGATGGAGACCTAAGACCACAAATGAATTAACCTCCATCTGCTCATCGTAAACTGAATTGCAGCAGGTTGAAACTAAACAGACAACGGACTGAAAGACAGTGGAGTTACCATTCAAGCTACAGTTATACAGTAAACCTTTGCATAAGAAATACACAAATGGGCTGAACTAAGGACGCCCGCTGTAAACCACAGACCACGATTAGCATTAGCAACGAGCTAACGTATTACAATACAAAGTGGCATTCTTGGGAAACAAAAGAACGATTAAACAAACATAACTCCAGCAAACACAGTACTTGTGAGGCAAAACCGCGCACAGGATTCATACGTACGGAAACGAAGATATAAAATGCTCCTCCGCCACATACAAATACTGTAGGCCACACCCACTTACAGTAGGCCACACCCCGTTAATCTACAGCCGCTTGCTGCAGAACTACAACCGAGCTGCATTCTGGGTAATGGGGTCTTTGCTCTGCGAGTAACTCGAGGACTTTTAACAGTTCATAAATGGAAACTAAACTGAACAAGAAATTAAATGTAAAAGAAACTATTAGATAAGACTGTAAGGCGGATTTTGTGTTATTCAGCTTTAGTCTTTTACTGGTAGTATTTTAATCAGGATATAATCATTACTTGGATTTTTCAGTTCCTGTTTTTTGTGATTAATATTTATTCAAAATTGTTCTAATAGCTAATTTATTTTTTTCTCCTTTATATCCTGTTTTCATATATTTGCCCTTCAGTTTTTCTGCTGGTCAGTTCCCCTCTCATTTGTGCTTTCCTTGCTGCTTTGACTTTTCATCCATCTACCTTGAATAAGACGTGTGTCTGATACACTATGATTTAAAATCTTTTAACTACTTTACCAACTTTTACAATTCTGTTGTATTTATTTTGTCAGATCAAATCAGTTGCTGCTGTGAGGAAAAAGAGGAAGAACTGGACCAAGAAGCGTTCATGGTGTCAGTGACAGTGTTCCTGTGGTGGTGTCGTCCTGCCTGTGGTGTTCAGGACAACAAACGCTTCACTGTCAGGGTTAAAAACACTAAAGTAAAAATAAAGTCATTATTGGAAAAAGAGAATGCAACAGTTCATTTAACGTCAGTTTCATGTTTCCATTAGAGTGACATTAATCTGAACATTTGTGTTTTCTCACTTTGTTTTTAAGGCTTCTTTGGACAAAAGCAGTTTTTCAGATTGACAATAAATTTTAAGGTTGTTTTCAAACAGAAAAAAAAAAACAATAATTTTGTATAGTGTTTCTATACTTTCTGTATGTTGTTCAAGTTATCTGGTACAACGTCTAATATTCAACCGTTAAGACTTAATCAGGTTAGAAATAAGGATAGTGGACGTCACGATCTACTTACTGAAATGAAATCAAACATCATTTTGTAATAAATTCCTGACTGTGTAAAGTGAAACCTGTTACCTTGACTTTTATTTTTAATAATAATTATTATTTCACAGGTCCGTCTTACAGGTGGTCAGATTCTTTTTTCTTTCAGTGGTATTTTTGCTGCAATAAACAGCTACGCCCTGCCAGTGATCAGATACCCTGCAGGAATAATAAGGTGGCCAAAGGAAGAGATACAGACCACAGATGTTAAGACAAGGAAGCTCCTCACCATGCATGGTGGGTTCCACCCCAAATCCAGCACCCTGAGACTGTACGCAAGCCGTAAGGAAGGAGGCCGAGGACTAGTGAGTGTGAAAGCCACTATCCGGGACGAAACTGCCAAGCTCCATGAGTACATCAAGGACAAGGCCCAAACGGATGACGTACTCAGTGAATGCCTCAGACAATGGCAAGGTGAAGAGGGGCTGGAGGAGGAAGCATCATGGGAGGACAAGCCCCTACACGGGATGTACCATCGAACCATAACTGAAGTGGCTGATCTCCAGAAGTCCTACCAATGGCTAGAGAGAGCTGGCCTACAGGACAGCACAGAGGCACTCGTCCTGGCTGCACAGGAGCAGGCTCTGAACACCAGAGCAATAGAGGCCCAGATATACCACACCAGACAAGACCCAAGGTGTAGGTTGTGCAAAGAAGCACCGGAAACAATCCAGCACATAACTGCAGGGTGTAAGATGCTGGCAGGGAAAGCATACATGGAACGCCATAACCAAGTAGCGGGCATACTGTACAGAAACATCTGTGTGGAGTATGGGCTGGAAACCCCAAGGTCAAAATGGGAAACACCTCCCAAGGTGGTGGAAAATGACAGAGCAAAGCTCCTGTGGGACTTCCAGATACAGACAGACAGGATGGTGGTGGCAAACCAACCAGACATCGTGGTGGTAGACAAAGGGCAGAGGAAAGCCGTGGTGGTGGATGTGGCAATACCAAGTGATGGTAACATCAGGCGAAAGGAACACGAGAAGCTTGAGAAATACCAAGGGCTTAGAGAGGAGCTGGAGAAGGCCTGGAAGGTGAAGGTGACAGTAGTGCCCGTGGTGATCGGAGCACTCGGGGCAGTAACCCCCAAACTGGAAGAGTGGCTGCAGCAGATCCCCGGAACAACCTCAGATATCTCAGTCCAGAAAAGTGCAGTGTTAGGAACAGCAAAGATACTGCGCAGAACCCTCAAGCTCCCTGGCCTCTGGTAGAGGACCCGAGCTTAGAAGGGACACCACCCACGGAGGGTGAGGAACGAGTTTGTATATATATATATTTATATATTTTTAATAAATGAATTAATAAATCATTACATAGATGTCAAAATTTTGGGGAAAGCCTGGTCTGCTTAGAAGAGACGGCATTCATCCCACCCGGGATGGTGCAGCTCTTATCTCTAGAAATCTGGCTGATATTATTAGATCCTCCCCCTGACAATCCAGGGTCCAGGCCGGGGTGCAGAGCTGCAGTCTTACACGCTTCTCTGCTGCTTCTCGAGGACTATCGCCTGCCAATAAAAAGGTAGAAGTAAATGATGTAATTGGAGATTCTAACGAGGTGCCAAGTAAAATAGATTTAGTATCGATTCCCCGTCCTCCAAATCTTCACCAAGCGCGACGTAATAGAGGCGTTAACCAAAATAACCTCGTAAAAATAAAAACAAATACGCATTTAGTGCGAACTAAAGACCAAACAATTAGATGCGGATTACTAAATATACGATCTTTAAGCTCCAAGTCTCTATTAGTAAACGATCTAATTACTGAGACCCGGAGTGACATTTTCTGCCTAACAGAAACGTGGCTCCAAGAGGAAGAGTTTGTTAGTTTAAATTATCTGGAGTTTCTGTCTGAGTTCTCAGATTTCTTATCTAGTTTATTGATCAGTACAGATAAAGTCATCATAGTGGGCGACTTTAACATTCATATGGATGTTGACAACGACAGTCTTAAGTTGGCTTTTGATTCTCTTCTAGAATCGATGGGGATTTTACAAAAAGTTAACGAACCAACGCATTGTCTTAATCATACTCTTGATCTGGTCCTCGTCTACGGTGTAGAACTTGATAATCGGTTAGTGTCACATGTAAACTCCCTCCTATCCGACCACTATTTAATAACGTTTGAATTCAACATTGTCAACGTTACGCATAATAGGAGGAATTACTTTAGCAGGTGTCTATCCGATAAAGCTATCACTAAATTTAGGGAGGCCGTTGCTCTTCATCTTCTTACAGAGGAACATAGTGAAGCAGTTGAGGGCTGTGACCTCGGTTCTACCTCTGCAGACGTTGATTTCCTTGTTGGTAGCACTGCAGATGTGTTGCATACAGCTTTAGATGTAGTTGCTCCTTTGAGAAAGAGGGTCTCTAACCATAGGAGCTTAACTCCCTGGTTTAACTCACATATTCGTATGTTAAAACAGAAAGTGCGTAAAATGGAAAGAAAGTGGTACTCTAGTAGGTCTGTAGATATTTATTATGCATGGAAAGATAGTCTAATAGTGTATAAAAAAGCGCTTCGCAAAGCTAGAACAGCCTATTATTCAGTGTTAATAGAGGATAATAAAAATAACCCACGTTTTCTGTTCAGCACTGTAGCCAGGCTGACAAAGAGCCACAACTCTGTTGAGCCGTGCATCCCTGCAGCTCTCAGTAGTGAAGACTTTATGAGCTTCTTTAGCAATAAAATTGTCAGAATTAGAGAGGAAATCGGCCAGGCCCTCCCGGCAGTGGCTGTGGGAATTTCTTCAACCTCGGCGACTCCCTTATGCTCCGACCTGACTCTAGACTGTTTTGTTCCTGTTGACCTCTCTGAGCTGACCTCAGTGGTCAATGGATCTAAATCATCCACGTGTCTGTTAGACCCAATCCCTACTCGACTACTCAAAAATGTTTTCTCTCTGATTGGACCGACAATACTGAAACAGATCAACTTGTCCCTAGTCTTAGGATATGTACCACAGGCTTTTAAAGTCACAGTAATCAAACCATTACTTAAAAAACCCTCTCTTGACCCAGACATTTTAGCTAACTATAGACCAATTTCCAACCTTCCATTTATCTCTAAAATTCTGGAAAGGGTAGTTGCAAGCCAGCTGTGTGAGCATTTGTATAGAAATGATCTATTTGAAATTTTTCAGTCAGGGTTCAGAATGCATCATAGCACAGAAACAGCACTGGTTCGAGTCTCGAATGACCTTCTTATGGCCTCAGATAATGGGTTAGTGTCCATACTGGTTCTGCTGGACCTCAGCGCTGCTTTTGATACTATAGATCACAGCATTTTACTGCAGAGGCTAGAGTATGTTGTTGGGATTAAAGGGACAGCTCTAGATTGGTTTAAATCATATCTGTCTGATAGATTCCAGTTTGTTCTTGTTCATGAGGTTTCTTCCGTACAGACGAGGGTCTGCTATGGTGTCCCGCAGGGTTCAGTGCTAGGGCCAATCCTGTTCAGTTTATACATGCAGCCCTTGGGAAGTATTATCCGGAACCACGGCATTAATTTTCATTGTTATGCTGATGATACGCAGCTGTATCTGTCTATGAAGCCAGATGAAACAGAACCATTAGACAAACTTCAGATGTGTCTTAAGGACATCAAGGACTGGATGTCCAGAAATTTTTTGCTACTAAATTCTGATAAAACAGAAGTTGTTGTTTGTGGTCCCAAACAGCTTAGGAAGGGATTAGATGGTCTTGCGATGGCCTCCAGTAAAACTGTGCGAAACCTTGGTGTTATATTCGATCAGGATTTGTCATTTAAACAGCATATTAATCAGGTTTGTAAAACTGCGTTTTTCCACCTCCGTAATATCGCAAAGATCAGGAGCATCCTCTCGCAGAGTGATGCCGAAAAACTAATTCATGCGTTCGTATCTTCTAGACTAGATTACTGTAACGTGTTGTTGGCTGGATGTCCAAGTAATTCTCTTAACAGCCTCCAGCTGATCCAAAATGCAGCAGCGCGAGTGCTGACAGGAATCAACAAGAGAGACCATGTCTCTCCAGTTTTAGCTTCCCTCCATTGGCTCCCTGTAAAATTTAGAATCCAATTCAAAATTTTATTACTGGCATATAAAGTCCAAAATGGCCTAGCGCCGCGATATTTGCAAGACCTTATAGAACCGTACGTTCCTAATAGAGCTCTCCGTTCTCAGGGTGCAGGTTTACTCGTAGTTCCTAGAGTATCGAAATGTAGATTTGGAGGACGGGCTTTCTGTTATCAGGCACCATCACTCTGGAACCAACTTCCAGTTTGGGTGAAGGAGGCTGATACCACCTCCACCTTTAAAACTAAACTTAAAACATTTCTGTTTAATAAAGCATATAGTTAGTGTACATTTAGTACCTTAATGTGTCAGGGCCAGTAGTCAAAGCTGCAGCTACAGGACCAGATTAGAGCAGCTCATTTTAAACATAGCTTCGGTGTAGATATGCTGCTATAGGCCTATGCTGCAGGGGGGCACCAACATGATCCACTGAGTGGTGCCTTTCACCTTCTCTGTTTCTCTTTGCCTTCTCTGTCTCTTCTTCACCTCAACCCTCATTTATTAACAATATCCCATAAACTTAATTGTGGTCCATTGTTCTGGTAGTTTTTTGTGCTTGTCTGGCCTTTCTTTTCCTCTTCTTTGCATGTCCTGCGGACCAGAGCCTCAGGAGCTGCTTGCTGACCTGCAGTTCCACCTCTGACCATCCCAGTGTCTGCCTTCACCTGTCTGTGTGGATGTCTGTTGGATGCTTGCTGACACCCCGACCTGCAGTCCTCATCCCCTTGGATCACCGTCTATCCATATATCACCCATATTCACAGAAGTCTAATTGGACTACCAAGGACAGTTACTAATGTATCCTATCTTGTACCTTTGACGGTGTCTCTATGTCTCTATTCTTTCTTATTTCTTGCTCTACCCGGCTGGCCTTCGGCAGGAGGGTCCCCCCTAATGAGCCAGGTCCTGCTCAAGGTTTCTTCCCTCTTAAAGGGGAGTTTTTCCTGCCACTGTTTGGCTTAAGGTTTTTCTTCCACTAGGGGAGTTTTTACCTGCCGCTGTTTATGTAATAATTGCTCGGGGGTCATGTTCTGGTCTCTGGAAAGATCCTGGAAACAACTTGTGTTGTAATAGACGCTATATAAATAAAATTGAATTGAATTGAATTGAATAAATGTTTGTCATCTAATCTCTCCATAACCTTGTTTGGATGTTTTAGACAACTTCTGCTGTGAGGCAGGTCGACTTTCAGCTCCTGATTATCCTCTTTCTGCTTCTTTCAGCAGTTTAATGCTGAAGTTGAAGTTTGTCCTGATGGTACAAACAGGATTTTTAGTCCTTTTAACAACAGCAGAGAAAATGTGTCTGCTGCTCAGATGTTGAAGTGTGGAGGGAAACAGGAGACACGACTGGAGTCGTCACAGTTTGTGTCTCAATCAGTGTGAAATCATCTGAAAGGTCCAAAACATTCAAAATGTTCTGATAACTGCAGAGTTGAACCAGGTTAGCTAGTTGGAGGGGTTGAACCCATGACCTTGGCATTGTTAGCACCACGCTCTGACCTTCTGAGCTAACCGGCCTGTTCAGGATGGGTTTCCTTTCTGAGGAAACCACGACAACTTGTTGGAAGCTGTCAACAAATGTCTGCAGACGGGACCTCAAAAGGAAAAAGCTTTGCTGGAAGATAAATTTGGGAAAGAAAACAGTGTTTCACCTCTCCAAGTCTGAGGTCTCTTTTTAAGAGGATGTTGTGTAGTTCAGACGTGAAAATGTCAACACACATCAGTGAGTGATGGGTTGTGAGGCGCACGGACGTCCATCACACACATGGTCTGTTTCAGGTTCAAATCCACCAGATTGTTTACGTCAACATAAAACATTTCCTTTACCCATAATGATCCGGTCGCAGATCCTGAGGGGCAATTTATAATTAATATTACAATAGACAACAATCCAGTATTTAAGGACCAAACAAAGACGATTCATCTTTCATTTCATTTTTCATAGCTATTTCAAATCTTTCTGACTCAATTTCTAGAATATCTTCAGATCAAATCATCTGTTCAGGCAAAAAAAAAATAATAATAAAACACCCAAACCTCAACCTTCCACCTCTGATTTCAGAATTAACTCAAATTTCTAGTCAACGTAAAATTTTATCCAAAATGTATAAGTTAATAGTGGTAAACAACCCAATGGTATCTGTTCCATCAACTAAATGATGGGCAGAGCAAGAAGTAAAGAGAGAAGAGAGACACAGACACAACGTCAAAGGTCCAAGAGACAAGATCCATCAGTATAATTATCCATCAGCAGCAGAACTAAGACTTCCATGTTTAGATGACTGATACCTGGTTAGTTGGTGGACTACAGACGACTACATAAACAGGTGTAGACAGCAGATTATTCCAGGAGAATCATTTCCAGTCAAAACGCCAGGGCATTTTCAGTCATCATATGGAAAAAGATCCAGGTGCATTTTAATCATGTATGATTTGGATGTTTCTTTTGTTCCTCACAGATACAAAAGTGGTCGAGTCCGTCCTCACACTCTGCACCACGGGCGTCTTATCAAGGAAAAGCTCTGGGAGACGCTCAACAAGCCGTCATGACGGAGTCTGTCGGTGCAGACGGACGTGTGACCGTCAACGTGTCGTATGGGACCGGAGTCTGTCCTGCCCGTTACCATGGGGACGTATCGGAGGAACCACGGCCTCCAGAGAATAGAATAGTGTCTGCCTCAGACTTTTGAGGAGTAGTGTAGATTCAATAGAAAGGTAGTTATGTAGATATGTTTTTCATGTCTTAAGGCTTCTCTTTTCAGTATAGCTGCAGTAAAATGTGTTATATGATTCATTATTAGACAAGAAATTCAAGTGAAGAAGAAATACTAACATAATGTGACCAAATAACAAAAACATATCAGCAAAACCCAACAGTCACAACAACACTGGTCACTACTGTCAACCAGCCACTTTGAAGATTTCTGTAAGTAGTGTTACTTCACGTAATGAAGAATGTGAATATAAACAAGCCAATGTACCGATGTGAGTGAATGATGGTTGATGTAAGAGTCTTCCTCTTTTATTTTAATAAACTCTAACTTTTTCACACTGGAGGTCCAAAAGCCCACTCCTTAAAGGCTTCATGAGGTTAGTCATTTTATTTTTATAAACATTAGTGCCGACTCTGGAAACCGCAGCCTTTCATAAGGTCCATGTTGTGGTTTGCATGGTGAGATTTTCCAAAGACTGAAAAACACGAAGCTTTACTTCAAACTTTTATCTTTACTTGAGGCAAAGGGATGTGACCCACTTTTGGGTCCCAGCCCCCCAGTTGGGACTCCTCTCTCACTGTAAAAGGTAGACCCTCAAATCATTTGGAGAAGGGGGTCGAACCCTTTCTGTGTTGATTTCCCTTGTGGCATTTTGTTTACATACAACTAAACGCTGCAGATTCTTAATATGTTAAGAAAAAGAAAAGCAGCAGTAATACAGAGCTACCAAAGAAACAGAACAGCATGATCTTTGAAGTCAAAAAAATAAATAAATAATGCAGCAGGGAGGTCCGTGTTGCATGCAGCTTTAGGAGTGTGTGCACTGTTTTCTCATAATTTCCATTGACTGTGTTTGAATAATACTCTCAGATCTATAGTATCGTGACGTATCCAGTTCATGAACAATTAGCAAAAAGCAAAAAGCTCAGAGACGGTCTGACGACTTAAAGCAGGCTGTGAAGTTTCAGCTCCGTGGGACAGTAGCTGACCTCCCTGCAGTGGCTGCAAAAGAAAAACTGATGACAGATTGAATGTGGTGTTTCTCATTTGGAACAACCAGAAGAAATTGTGGTCAATTATGTTTATTTTATTTTTTTTATCTTTAATATCATGAAATCTTTCCATATCAATGTAAAACCTGCAATCACAGCTAAATTTGTCCCACCTTCCAGAAGTCCTGGTTGTCATTTTTCAACAATCTCACTGAATTATATCAATCAGGTTTGATCCTCGACAACATAGTGATATCTTGGAACCATCAACAATCAGATGGAGATACATCCTCTTCTCCAAAACTAACTTCATTACTGATGCAGTAATGTTGAAAAAACGTATAGTTTTCTTTCCTATTCTAAATGATGTGCACATTTGTCTTGGTCTGTTTCATCAAATCTAAAAAACACAATTAAGTTTGTAAACATGGAAAATATTGTGTGTTAAGGTGTTAAGGTTGTTTGTGAAAATACAAATCCAAAATCAGACCTTGGTAAGATACAAGCAGTAACTGGAGATACATTTTCCACAAAGCTATAGAGCAAAGACAAAAGCACAATCAGAGTCACTAACAAATCTGGTTCAAAATTCAAGGAATCTGAGTAGAAATCCAGCAGAGGTACAAATCCACAAGTCCAACACAGTCATCCAGTGAACGAGCAAAATATCAGTAAATGAAAAAACAGTCAGAAAATCCCAGAAGCAGGTCTGCTACATGGAAAAATGGTCAGACAAACTTACTGAAGACTGGAAAGGCTCAGGGGGAAACTCTGGAACAACCTGGCAAAGAACTGGATGCAGACTCAGGATATCTAACATGTTAGTGACTTAAAACTGATGTTCAGAGAGAAATCTGACTTAAATCTTTCTGTCACAGAAAAGGTGACCTGACAAAACACCCATAAAGTAAATTAAACATTTAAACGCACAAATTAAAACAAAGTGACCGACTGAAGAGACCTGATCTCTACTCATGTCAACCATCATATTTGATTTGGAGAAGCTGTGAAAACCTTTTACTGATCGTAAATAACTAACAAACATCTTCAGAGCTGAACTTTGAATTAGATCAGCTTAATAAGGATATCAATTTTAGCTATTAAACAAAAATATACTTACTATTTTCATTAAAATATTGTTAAAACTGTCTATAACTCAAATACAAAATCTGGAAGTAAAAAGATGCTCAGGTTCTCGGTCAAGTTTATTATTCAGTACAGATACAAATATGCAGTCAACATACAGAGAAAACAGTCATTTTACAATAAAAGTACAGAACAAAGAAACTCTTTCCATCAGTGAATCAAACATGTAACTGAACAAGACACCACAGAAGCTGCACGACTGTTGGTTCCCACACTGAGCTCTGAAACAGCCTCCACTCACTGTCTGTGAGTGCAGCAAAGAGACGGGACACCATCAGAGCTGGACAGGTGAAGAAGAGGAGGCTGCCAGAGGAGACACAGGTCCACCTCATCTGTCAATTTGCCAAAAAAAAAGCCGAAAATAGAAAAAAATATGGGATTGGATGAATACCAGACTAGATAGAAACAGAGAAAATTCAACCAGGTGAGTGTTTTACAGAACTGTGTAATGGAAGTGCAACGTCAGCACTTTTATTACTTTCAAAACACATATTTTGTTTCATGTAAGATTAATATAGCCATACTTTGAAGTGTTTTTTATAACATTGCGTTTGATGAAGAACTGGTGATGAAAAGGTGTTTCCATGACACTCTGCTGATAAACTGGATCATAAACACACGAGTGAAAATCCACCTCCTGGAAGCGGACACAGGTTGTTGTGATTTTTGGCAGTTTTTTCAGTAAGAGGAGTTTCCGTTACAGCTTTTCCTTGGTGATATTTGGGATTTGCACAAATCTCTGGACAATGGAAACACAACTAATGAAGAGGATCTCCATCCAACACCTGGATCTCTCTTTTTGGTAAATGGGAGGTGTTAAACTGTTGCGCTGGCACAGCAGAAATGTGATTTTACCGTGAGATCCTGGAGAGAAACTGTCACCGTCATCAATGACTGGCACCTGAGCGTGTGGACTGACTGCAAACAGAGAAGCTGAAACATCAGTCTTCACATCAGGAGTCATCAGGAGCCCAGGCGGCCTCTGCTGGGCTGCCGGAGATCCAACTTCAACTGGAACTTTGCTGTCATTTGACTTTGTTAGATGACACTTGGAAGTAGTACGACTATCGTATCCTCCCTGGACACCAGGTACAAATGAGTCCACCTCTGCATCAGTAGCAGCACAAACCCCTCTGGTCATGTAGGATCCAGACCATCCAGACTTTTACACCTGCTGTCTTTCACACTGCTTCCTGAGACCTCGAGGACCTCCATCCTACCTGAGCAGCTGTTGTCTCCACTACAAACACAAACCTCTCTTTCCTTTTCTTTATTTCCTCCTCTTTCTGGTCCAGTTCATGTTTTTGTTTGAGTCATTTCTGAATCAGAAAAGCAGCTATTTCAGCCTCAGCTGAGACCCAAGAAAGCGAAGAAGAGGACCTTGATGTTCTTGAAATCCCAGTTTTTGACCTAAATTTTCTTTTCCAACATTTGAGACGCTGTCATTTGTCTGAGAAACATCATGCACTACCTTGGTAAGTGTGTTTTTTAGGCAAATATCTTGTTACATTTCCTGAATTTCTGAAAGGAGATCATTCAAGGGAGTGGTGGAGGGAGTGGTGGCCTAGTGGTTACAGTGGTGGGCTTGGGCGTGGAGGACCCAGGTTCAAGCCCAGGGCTGCCCACAATGGTAAATCACTGGGGGCCCCTGAGCAAGGCCCTTAACTCCCAATTGCTCCCCGGGGCGCTGCCCTGCTAGCCCCACTGCTCACTAGTGAAACTAGTTGATGGGTTAAAAGCAGAGACTAATTTCGGTGTGCATCGTACATACAGCGTGTGCACGATGTCCACACTGACAAGAAAGGGAAGAAAAAAAAAAAAAAATTCTGTCATATCTGAGAACACTGAACTTTCAAGATGTATCTGATGCAGCAGCAACATTGTAAGATTATAAGTCAGTGGTCTCTGCATGTCCATCCAGATAATGTGGTTGATGTCAGGATGATCCCAGCATGGAAACGTTCAACTGGACTGAATTCCTTTCCAGGGATTGGATGTAGCAGCAGAAACTGATAAAGAGGTGGGTTTCAGGTGAAGACCACAAACACCCACAGAGAGGTCTTCTTATGTCTCTGTGGCGCAATCGGTGAGCGCGTTTGGCTGTTAACTGAAAGGTTGGTGGTTCAAACCCACCCAGGGACGAGATGCTCTTCTTTTTCCATCAAATTAGTAGCATTCTTCACTTTAACCATGTTGCTTGAATGTCTTATCAGCACCTTTGTGGAACATTAAACCAGGGTTTTCATCAGTGTTTCTGTGTGTGCATACTTACACCTTCTCCTGGTTCTTATGTTACACTTGGATCTTTTAGGAAACTTTTTTTTATTTTTTGGCCCTTGTTTGCACATATATTAATGGTTGACTAGAAATGGAAAGAGAAAGAAAGAGAGACGAGACAGTGGTGGTGCAGTCTGGTGTCTGTGTTGTAATGTGTGTTAAAACGAGTTTATAATGTTCTTGTTTAAAGAGTAAAGGTGGACACTGGACAATCAGGTGTTATAAGCCAAGAGAGGACAGAGAAAAGGGGGAGGAGCTTTCTATTTACAATTGCATGTCTTAGTGTTTGGTGGTGTAGGGGCAGTATTTAAAAAGTCACATATATATAATAATATACATAGAAGTATTTAAATACTCGTGCATGTCCACATATATCGAGATGAGGAGATATGTAAGCTGCTAACAAATACATATTCATAAACATTGTAGTTTCTCAGGAAACTTAGCTCCTGCATCATTCATTCATAGATGCTGTAGGAGACCGGTGACATTATTTAATGCCATCTCTTGCTGTCCTGGCTGTTTGCTGCTGTCGACTTCAGCAGATCCACAGGCCGACGGCTCTCGGGCCGTGGATCCGGTTCTCCTCACTCCTGGACATATAATTGGGATTCTCCTGGATTAGTTCCTCTGTGACGTTATAAGTACTGGGTGAAGGAAAATTATAAATTATTAGCTTCAATCATATTACACCTCAGCAATGAGTAACATACTGAAGGGGAACGTTAGAGTATTAGGTTTTTGTTTTATTGCGAATGTCCTTAGGCTGTGAGAGTGTTGTTGGGGGAGTTGTAAAGTGAGGTCATGCATAGGCGGAGGTCATCCACAGAGACGGGCAGAGAAATAAGTCCTGAGGCAGTTAAGAATAAGCTTGGTAGTAAAACGGTTTGGATGTGACAGGCAAGTAGTTGTTCAACCAAAACTGCACCGACAAGCAGGCAGCTGTTAGATTTAAGGTCATGTGACCTTTGTTAGTAGTTTACCAGGCGTCTTGTGCAGCTGATGTCTTGGTTTTGTAGCGTTGTTGCCTGCTTGGAGTCTTGACAAGAGTCTTTGTACGTGTGTTTGCATGTTCTCCAGGTGTTGTACAGGTTTTCTCCAGCTACTACGGTGTACTTCTGTTTGTCAGATTCATCATCATCATCATCATCATCATCATCATCATCATCATTACAATCATCATCATTATCATCATCATCAAAAAAGGAGACAAATGAAATTAGAAAAAAAAATTATTTTAAATGAATATCAATCACAAAAATGTTGAACTGAGAAATAAAAATATGATTATATCAAGATTAAAATACTACCAGCAACAGACTGAAGCTCAATAACAAATTCCAACCATCCACTCTTATGTCTCATCATCCATATGTGGGTGTGGTCTATAATATGTGGGTGTGGTCTATAGTCTGTGGTTGTAGCCTACAATATCATAACTACTCCTATCATAACAGGGTTTAAGTTTGTTTAATCGTCTGTTTGCTTCCCAAGAATGACATTTTGTATTGTATTAAATAGTCTCATTTGTCTTACAACCGGAGTCCTTAGTTCAGCCCATTTGTGTATTTTTTATGCAAAGATTAACTGTATACAGTTTCAACCTGCTACAATTCTGTTTCTGTTTCTGTTTCTTTCAACAGCTGGAAGTTAATTCATTTGTGGTCGTAGGTTTCCATCTAGTGGCCATTTTATGTTACTGCAGCGGAATTCAGCTAGACTGTTTACACGTTGTATTGTGTAGGTTGTACACAGGAACTAATACTGTAGTAACTGGTTGGTGTCTAATCACTGAATGATGTCTAAACACTGAATTTATACTTACCATGAGAACTGTAACGCAACATGTAAGCTTATTTGTAATGATGAAAGGAGGAAAGCCCGCGGAAGGAAAGATACTGGAAGCAGAGATACTTGTAGGGACCCAGAGAGCCAGCTGCCTCATTAACCTGTCACAACAAAATTATTGCTATATAACAGGGGCAGATAAGGCGTTGAGGCAATGCCTTTGATGAACAGGTGTGGGTATGATGCCCTTGATGTGTGTACACACTGATAGCTGGCCTGTAGGACTCAGAAGTAAGGCAGAAGGGAGAAGTGTACCAACATCTTATGATCTGGGTAATGTAGGAAACAAGGGGCATCATGTGTAAGG
Organism: Xenentodon cancila; assembly: GCA_014839995.1. NCBI lineage: Eukaryota > Metazoa > Chordata > Actinopteri > Beloniformes > Belonidae > Xenentodon > Xenentodon cancila. Next base: position 36,413,745 of record CM026197.1, read on the forward strand.
ACTACCCCTCTAGGTAGAGGAAGGGCCGTGTGTATGTTTAAAAAAAACCCAGAAGGATCAGACCAGACTCCGGTAAGAAGGATAGATAACACTTAATGGAAGTAAATCAAAGAAGACAGAACAAAGAAGAAAAGGGGCCCAGGGGCGTGTCCCCAAGCCCAAAAACAGTATAAAAGAAGAGGGTATTTTGTACATCTTCAGACTTAGCCCGGGCTATTTCTCATGCATGGTGCTGTTGTAACTCTACAATAAACCAGCATTAAGACTTGGACGCCAGCTGTTTCTGACTCATCATTGCGCCGTGGAAACTTCTCATCAGTAATTTACTACTATAGATTTAAGGTTTATTGTTAAGGTAATAGTTAAATAATTGGACGTTGAGAAAATCCACTACAATACATGCCTTTATTCTTTTACTTAATAAATATTTAATTTTAAATAATAAATAAATAATACCTTCTGCATCCATGTCTCCACAGTTTCTTCTGCTGTCTTGGCGGGTTTCCTTCTGAAAGATCTGTTGAAAATGACAAAAAAAAAAACAACTAACCAGTCAGGAAGTGTCATTATTATAACGAGTTAATGAATGTTTTTTTAACCCTAAAACAACCAACATAGTAAATTAAATAAAATACCATCCATCCATCCATCCATCCATCCATCCATCCATCCATCCATCCATCCATCCATCCATCCATCCATCCATCCATCCATCCATCCATCCATCCATCCAATTAATGTAATTAATTTAAATTAAACTTAATCTTAACTAATGTTATTGAATATTAGATTATGAAATTCAAACTGGCACTATATTATGGAGCAGTGTTTTGAAAATGTGTTTCAGTTTATTCATGAAAGTTTCATCTGAGGAACACCATCATAATCCTGAGTTAAACAAAAATATACATAATTTAAACAACAGCATATTCACCTCTCTAGGTTCAATGAATAAATTGATGCACAGCTTGTTCATTTAGAAAAGTGTAACTGAGAAAGTCAGATGCAGAAAATAAATCTAATAAACCCTAACTTGTAGAGGATTTAAAGTAAAGCAGGAAGAAGAGCAGTGTCGTTTTTCAGAGAAAAAGGTTCATTTTATTTGAACAAAGTGTTGATAGTAAACAGTTATGAACAGTGTCACAATTAAAAATACAAACCTGTCGAACACAGAACGTCTAATAAAATAACAACAAAAATCTTCAAATTACTTCGGCATTAAACTACTGCGGCATGGCAAATGTCATAAACTAAAACCTTCAACTCGTAATGATAAAAGCAGTTTTCAGGAGTGTTTAACCTCAGAAAGGAAACTCATCCTGAACAGGCCGGTTAGCTCAGAAGGTCAGAGCGTGGTGCTAATAACGCCACTGTCATGGGTTGAACCCCCAAACTGGCCAAACTGGTTCAACTCTGCAGTTATCAGAACATTTTAAATGTTCTGGATCTTTCTGGTTATTTCACACTGATTGAGACACAAACTGTGACGACTCCAGTCGTGTCTCCTGTTTCCCTCCACACTTCAACATCTGAGCAGCAGACACATTTTCTCTGCTGTTGTTAAAAGGACTAAAAATCCTTTTTGTACCATCAGGACCGACTTTTACTTCAGCATTTAACTGCTATGACGGAAATAGGATATTTAGGATCAAAAAGTCAACCAGGCCTTACAAGTTTAACTTTTAAGCACCGTGGCCACCGTATTTGTCTTTATGGAGATGATAAAAATATGTGCCAAACTGATAAAGTAGAAACATCCATCTTATTAAAAACAGGCTCTAAATTGTCTGGATCTGCAGATTTGTTTTATTTTGGAATATTTGAGAGTTTTATGAGCTTCTGAGACTGAAACTGGGATAAAGAAAAAGGAATAACTGATCACATCTATAAATAAAAGCAGAGATTAGGTCTTTATCATATCTTACAGGGAACTGGAAAAACAAACATGCTCATTACAATAAATATGTGTTTTAACTAATAAGTATTAAGTATCATTGCAGTTTTTTCCAGGATGGTGGATTTAAAAACTGGTGAGTTGTGTGAGGAAGAGAAGCAGGTTTATGTTTGTGAACAATTT
>CM026197.1:36418321-36423524 GCA_014839995.1 Xenentodon cancila
GGGAACTGGAGGATGCAGATATGGTCCACCGGTCCACCACAGATCCTTGAACATCCTGCTGCATCCCACTTCCAGGATTCATGTATCCTGCTACATGAAGCGCTTGTAAAAGCTGCTGAACAGCAGCTCATCCTGGAACAGCAGCTCATCCTGGAACAGCAGCTCATCCTGGAACAGCAGCTCATCCTGGAACAGCAGCTCATCCTGGAACAGCAGCTCATCCTGGAACAGCAGCTCATCCTGGAACAGCAACTCATCCTGGAACAGCAACTCATCCTGGAACAGCAGCTCATCCTGGAACAGCAGCCAAGAAAAACTTGTGTAACTCAGCAGCTGTGAGATTCTCTCACAGGAGGCAGTGACACAGCTGGTGTTTCCATGGTTACCTTGGAGCCTAATGTTAACCTGCAACACCTGCCCTGACCACACCTCTGACACAAAACTGTATTATCAACTATAAAAATATAATTTTGCAGTAAGAGATGATTTTAATTGATTCCTACTCATTTTTGACACATCTCACTGTTGTAGTTTCAGTGGTGATGCAGCTGCTCCAGATGCTCACAAAACAGACATCAAAGTTCCTTCTGTTGAAACCCGGGATTGAACCAGGGACATTCAGATCTTCAGTCTAACTCTCGCCCAGCTGAGCTATTTCAGCACATAAGTGACGTTTCAGGTCCGTTCACATCAACCATGTTGTGTAAATACTCAATATGGAATTCTTGGAGCCTATCCCAGCTTTGTTTGTTAAAATTGTGGGAGGAAGACAGAGCATCTGGAGAAACTCCACACAAGTGCTGGGAGAACATGCAAACTCCACACAAGTGCTGGGAGAACATGCAAACTCCACACAAGTGCTGGGAGAACATGCAAACTCCACACAAGTGCTGGGAGAACATGCAAACTCCACACAGAAAGATTCCTGCTGCAGGCCAAGAGGATCATGTCTCCTGAAAGTCCACTTTTACAGGGAAGTTGCTCGTCTGGAGGCCACTGAACGCTGTAGTCTTAATTTTTCAGTTCCTTGTTGGAGTTCAGGAGCTGCTTGGACAGTCAGATGGAAATTCCTTTCCCATCTAGAGCAGTTTTATATCAAAAGAAATGCAACGGTTCCTTCTTTAAGCTGGAACTGCATTTTCATTCTCTTGAAAAATCTCTTCCAAGAGAACCTCCGATCATAAACTGTTGTGGCTTTAATTTCTTAAGTCACACCTGAATGTGGTCTTAACTACTCTCACCTGACTGCTGCACCTGAACCATCGGTTAACTGCACTTCCAGTTCAGTTTTCCACGTTTACTCTGGGTTGATCGTTTTCCTCTGTTGTAAATCACTTTGGATCAAAGTGTCTGCTAAATGTAACGTGAATACAGCACAGGCTGCAGCAGAGCTTCATCAAAATGAATCGCTGATTTAAGCCTGTAACAAAACAACAAACTGACTTTGAGTCTAATATTTGTATATTTAGTAGTTAATATTTAAGTTCTGATCCAACATAAGTGGAAGTTAATGAATGAATGAATAAATGGAGGCTTGAGACGACGTTGTTGTGAGTTGGTGTAAAACAAGTAAAGTAACTGAAACGACCTGGAAAACAAAAGCAGTTTTCCTTCAACAGTCAGCGGTAGTGTGGCCGAGTGGTCCAAGGCGCTGGATTAAGGCTCCAGTCTCGACAGAGGCGTGGGTTCAAATCCCACCACTGCCATCAGGACTTCATGGAAAAGTTTATATTTAATCCAGAACACATCTGTTTGACTCGTGTGGTTTACATCAAATACTGAAACTTGTTTGAAAAGATCTTTGTTTCTGGGAGTTTTGTTAACTGGGACAAATGTTTCTGTTGCAGGAATCCTTCGTAAACTCTGGAAACGCTGTCATTTCTTAACTCACGCCTGAATGTTTTATTAAATTACTCTTCCATTTTCCATCTTTACTGTGGCTTGATTGTTGTCCTCTGATGTGAGTCACTTTGGATAAAAGGGTCTTTAAATGTTTTGTCGTGTTAGAATAAAACGTAAAAGCTTCAGGCTCCTCCTCCATGAACGATGTGAACACCTGAACGTGCAGAAGATCACATCACTGACGTCACGTTTCTCATCTGAACCTGATCATTTTAACAACATCCTGACATTTTACATCTCTGAGGACTTTGAATTATGACCTTCAAACATTTTGTTTTCATTTTCATGTCTTGATACTTTGAGGAGCAATAAATAGTTAGATGGTCAGATCCAACCCCGTCTCCTACATATATCTGCTGGACACAAAAACACCAAAACTACAGCAGAAACAGCAGAAACACGATAAAAGTCACATCAACAAGAGCAAAAAAAACAAACACACAATAATCCAATGAACTAAACACACAACAAAGTTCACTCACCCAGCTGCACCGGTGAAAATCCAACTAAAAAACAGAAATAACAAAAATATAAAAACACAGCTGGTGATCTTCAGACTAAATAACATGCAGTTGTCAAGACAACATCTGTGCAGTTAAGTTAAAATAAATCGCTACTTTAAACCTCTAACAAAACTCAACAATACCTTTTATCCAAATACTTGACTGTTTTAAAAACAAAAATGAACTGCTGATCAGCTGTAAACTTTTTTTTTGACTTTATTATTCTTGTCAGTATATATATCTCTCATGAAACACACTGAAATGTGCCTTTGCTTTGAACCATCACTAGTTTTACTAGGAGCAGTTGGGAGTTACGGCCTTGCTCAGGGGCCCACAGTGATTCACCGTTGTTGCCAGCCAGGGGACTTGAACCTGGTCCTCCAAGCCCGTCTCTGGAACCACCATCACTCCTGTAGATAACGAATGAATGATGCTGCTGGTGGATGTTGAGCTCGGCGTTCAGCACCACCATTCCTGACCTCCTCCACTGAAACTCACCCAACTTATGAGCTGCCTCCACCTGTCAGAGGATCAGCAGCGTCCTGACTGACAGGAGGAACTTTGAAACTGAGTTCAGTCAAATTAAACATGAAAACAATCTGATCATTTCCAACCAGTCCTGCTCAATCAGAAATCACCTGATCAGACCGACTTCTGCTTCTCAGTCAGCGGTAGTGTGGCCGAGCGGTCCAAGTCGCTGGTTTAAGGAGGCGTGGGTTCAAATCCCACCACTGCCATTAATTCCTCCAGAAAACATGTAAAAGTTGACATCAAACAACAACCCTCGTTTGTAAAGATCATTGTTGGAGGGAGTTTTGTTGACAAGAACTAATGTTGACTGTTGCAGGAACCTTCACAGACACTTTTCATGTAGTAAATAGAAGCATCTTTCAAGTCAGAAGAAAACATGTGTTTGCAGTAAAATGTCTGTTAATCTGTACCTGATTATTCTAACTCAGCTGTAAAAGCTCGGCACCGTCACGGGTGTCGTGGTTCCCAAAGAACATTTACTGACTTTACATCACTTCATTTCATCAGACTTTCTCTGAATAAAGTCTCTGATGCCTAAATGTTCCAGGAAGACACCGGAAGAGGAAGTGGTCTTAAACAGGAATCAAACATCTGCGCTCAGCTCCTTGTTCAATGTGGGAAAGTGGAGATGTGATGTTTCCTTGTGGAAAAACAAGCGTTCCAGATATTTTCTACAAAATGCAAAGTTTCAAACTGAGTTGGAGAAGCAACAAAATTCACTAAATTCAATAACAACACTTACAGGAAACGTTTGATATCATATTCCTGGTGACTGGACTTACGGTCTCCATGGCAATGAAGAGGTCCCACCTGGTAGGCGCTTCCTGAGGAAGACCTGTGGACGTCCCCCAGGACCAGAGACCTGACCGGGAGGGACTTCTTACAAGTCAACAGACCAGAGTCATGAGTCCTGGACAGCAGGAAAAGGATGGAGAGGAAGAAGAAAAACGGAATAAGCAGAATTTCAGGAGAGACAAAATTCCTGACAAAATGTACAAAAAGACAGCTCACACAGCACATGGACACGTGATCACCATGACAACCAATGATAAGAGAGACGATACAGGACCAAACATCGCGGTCGGCATCACAGCTGCAGTGGTCTTTGGGGTCCACACTGTTCCCCTGTAGACCGCAGGAACACTGGTGGCCTCCTGGCGGAGTTCCACCCCAGTGAGTCTGCACTTGTCCTCCACCTGGACCTCCAACCCAGCAGCTGGGTGGAGGACCATCTGAAACACACACTTCAGTCTCATTGCCAGAAGGTCTCTTGAGTCATGACGGACCATTTTTATTAACGTCACACTTGTGTTTAGTGGTGACTCTGCTCAAATCGGCTCGAGAGTGTTTCCATCATGATACCAGCCAGGTCCAGTTTTACTACCTGGAGGTTTTTTAATGTCTCAGAGGCAGCCTGGGGCAGCAGAGGTGTTGAGAGACAGAAACAGAAATGGAAAGATCTTCAGTACTACCGTACTACCGTAGAGTCGGGAGAGGCGTGGCAAGTTCAGCTACAGTTGTGAGTTCTGTCGATGTTGAGGAGACGGAGAAAATAAAGAGATCGGTGGGCCGTTCAGCCAAATGGCGGACTCGTTGTCCTGTGTCGTTTTTGATAAGTGAACCCCCCCAATCGCTCGGTTACACTGGTGGCAGCGGTGGGATCATTTCTTCATATATTACAGCAATAATTTTTTTTTTTTCCGGAATACTGTAGTGAGTTTGGCAGTCAATTAGCCTGAAGTATTTTTGAACTCCGCTAGCTGCGTCATTCGGCCCAGCTACTGCTACTGCAGCTTGAAGTTCCCGCTGGTAGCATGTGGTGTGGGGACGAGGATCCTTTTAAGCCAAGTATGCTTCGGTTCACCGACTCTCCCTCCCGGGACATCAAGGTGGATCTGCCCGCTCCGTTCGCCGGCGACGGGACCCAGGGGTTCCTTGGCTGGGCGAGACAACTGGAGGTAGCCGTCAGAGCCGTGGTGGGACATGGCGGTCGCGGTGATGACGAGCTGGCCAGAATCCTCCCGACGCGCCTGAGCAAGTCTGCTTTCCTTTTGTGGGACAGCCTTCCCGATGTGATTAAATCGGATTACATTGCTGCAAAAGAGAGACTTGGTGCTGCGTTTGGACGGAGACAATTTATGGATCGTTTCAGAGCCAGCCTGTCGGCTCGGACCAGAGCTCCTGGTGAAAGCTTGGAGGTTTACGCGGCCGATGTGCGCCGGCTGGTGGCAGAGGCGTTCCCGGAGTACGAGTCGTCGCAGAGAGTG
>CM026197.1:36423724-36437308 GCA_014839995.1 Xenentodon cancila
CCTTTTCAGGAACAATCTTCATCCATAGCTTAAGAAAGTCTTGGTGGAGTGCCAGTTCTTGAAGAATCTTTTGTCCGTGATACCTGACTTCAGGTGCAGCATCTAGAGACATTTTAGCGACGGCATCAAGGAAGCGTTCAGTTAATAACCTTCCAGCTGTTAAAATGTGGGAAGCACCAGCGTTGTCAAACACCTGGTGCAGATGTTGTGCCATGCTTTCTCTTACATTGATGCAACAGCTGCTCAGTCCCGTGTTCAGCAGAGCGCTGATGATCCGTCTTTGACTGCAGTGCACCACCATGGCATCTAAGGTCAGATTGACCTGCTGATGAATAAAAGCGTTTTTTCGTTTGAGCCAGTTTTAGCAGCAGGGCTCGGCCTGTTCCCTCTACTTCCGGGTCCATCGCCTTTTTGAGGTGAATGTAAAGAGCAGCTATGGTGTTGATGGCACCGCAGGTCACTGAGGACCGTAGGTTGTTCACCTCCTCAGAAAGAGCCACACACAATTCATGCAGTTTGGTCTTCAAGATGTCTGAATGATACTTAGCGAGAGCTTTAACAATTTGAAAACTCTCCATTTTCTTCTTCCAGTCATCTAATAATAGAAGCTCAAAGCAAAGAACCAGGCTCTTCAGCGGGTTGCTCAGTGGTTGGAGGATATCTTCTTGTTCTGGAGTCTTCAGGCTGTGGTCACTTGTTGCCTTCTTCCCTGCTCTGGTGACAGGGTTTGCAGGGCGTTTACATGTTTGAGGTTCAGATTCTTTTTTTATAGTTTTTGAAACTTTCGGACAGGTTTGCGCTGAAGGTTTCATCACAAAGTTCTTCTTTGTAGCATTTGGTAGTGGAGTTAATTCAAATGGTCCAGGCAACAGTTTCTGCACAGTTTTCACAACAGCGTGGACCTTGCTGTTTACTGACTGCAGCATGATTCCATCAGCCACCGCCTTTTGTTCCCCACAGACTTTGGCAGAAAATACAGGCAGACGTGACTTTCCTCTCTCCATTTGTCTCACTGATACAGGATTGGTGCATGGTGTGACCGGTTTCTTCTTAGAAACAGGGGTGAGGGATGTTGTCTCCTCTTGGGATGATCTCACTGACATCTCAGAATAGTTACTTATTTCTGAAATGGACCTCAGCTCTGTCGGTGTGTGAGTATCTACAGAGCTGAGGGTGTTCACAGAACTGATGGACTGTGTTGGACTCCTGCATCCATCTCCCTGCTCAGCCTGCTGACACATAAATGCAGCCGCCTCACTATCATGGCGCAGTTTCATCCAGAAGAATTTGTCTTTTTCCATATTTTCAATACTCTTCCAGTGTGTGTCGATGTCCTGCACGTCCAAATGTCCTTTATCCAAAACAGGGTTGATTTTCCTCTCTTGCAAGGAGAATTTATTTCTTCTTACAGCAACTGGTGCTTGATGTAGATGACGGTTGACATTATCAATTGTGAGCTTCTCTACAACAATGTTTTGTCTGATTTCCTGTGGAGAATACAGTCTTGCTTCATTTTGCACCAATGCAGCCCTTTCACCCCTCTCTGCATGCAGGGTCCTGGACTCTCTGGTGAAACCATCAGGATGCATCCGATCAGAAACCATCAGGATTTGCTTTCTAGAAAGGCTTCCAGTTTGATTGCCAATGTTGAGATTACACTTGATCCCTTTCTGGAATTGACGATGGTTGCTCATTTCTAAATCTTGTTCTTAAAATACAACTTATACAAGTGGCATTAAATCTGCAAACTTCCTCTCAGTCTGTGTGTGTGTGACTGGTACAGATGCAGGCAACTTTTCTATGACATATGTAACATGCAACAGAAATGCTGTGATGTCATAAAGAGGAGAACATTCTACATTTGAACATTCTAAAATCTGCTAACATTCCATGTTTCCATGGGTTTCACATGCATAATGTCTTTCTATTTTTTTCAGCCTGTGTCTGATTTCAAGCTTTTATTTGTCAGACAACAGGACATTTATCCACTTCACAGCAGCCCAGCATACATACAAATGGAGTTGTAATCTAATGTAAAATAACTTATTTAAAGGGTTTGAATCATACGTTTCTTTTTTTTTCCCGTTTTTTCAGGAGTTAATGGGAACATGTGAATGAACTGAAAGTTTGTAAAAGTGCTGGTGAAGCTATAAATATAGTTTAAACATCTTGTCAGTAACACAGTAGGATGATGTTGTTTGAATTTCATGCACATACACAGATGAGGGCCGTCTCAGATACCACAAACTGCACTGCTCACGTGTCCTGAACTTTCCAAAACCACATGTGCAGTACACTTACATTTTCACCTGCAGTGTGGGAAAGATGCCTGGATCGGTGCTACTTCTGGATACATGTCCAATGTGCAGCTTGGGGAACGTTTTCCTCGTGTTCAACGTTCATGCTTTTTCTTTCTTTTTGCTGGCTACACTAGAAGATTTCCAGCTCGACAGATTCGTTTTCCAAATAATCCTCAAGTGTGTGTTGTCAAAGTGATGGTTTTGCTGCGGCTGGTTCAGATGGAGCCTCTCCAGTCTCAAATATCAAACATCAGGCGTGTTTTTTGTTGTTTGTTTTCAGAGCTCCCTGAATAGCCAATGAGACGGAGCAGCATTCCCGGACAGATGCTCAGTACTTTTACAGCTCCCAAACATGGTAGCGACGGGAATGCAACAAAACCTGAACCAATAAAGTACAGAAAAGGATTCACTTGTGGACCATCTCAGAAACATGACTCCATATTTATAAAGACGTCTAAGACCGCATCGGATTCACATTTGTCTTAAGACTTGACAATAGTTTTTTTATTTGTATTTATGTTTGAATGATAAAAATTGCAGCAGTTTTCCAATTGATTCATTTAAATAGCAGGTAATTCTTCTATATTCTTGTTAATTCAGGGAATATTTGCAAAACTCTTCAGTTTCCTGTGGAAAGTGCCTCCTCTCCACCACTAAACTGTCTTTTCATTCTGACATATTTACATTTATTTCATGCTGGGATCAGCGACAGTTAATCAGATATGCTGGTAATCTTCTTTTTGATGGGACATGAAACTTCTGGCAAAAACAAAAACACCTCCTGTGCTGTAATTCTTTACTAAAACAAGTGTTTCTCCTCGTGAACGTTGAGCTCAGTGCTTTGTGTGACGCTGCAGGTCTGCTTATGAAGCTCTTTGGTTCAAACAAGAACAATGAGTGAATTTAAAGTGAAGAGTTCCAGTTTTGGTTTTTGTGTGGAATCTGGCCTGAAATGTGTCTTATTGTTAATCATATGTGACAAAACTGAAAATGTATCATGGAGAGCTTTAAGGAAGTTATATCTTTTTTTCTGTGGCTTTTCAAGTTCTCTCGGTGTTTCTGACCTGTGTCACTTGTGATTTTTCAGATCTTCTCAGTTATCCGCCTGTTGATCCGTCGTTATGGGAGTCGTTCCTCCAAAAACAGAGGTGAGTCCAAACTGAAGTTTGATCCACGGGTTTGCATGCAGACATTCAGGCCGCAGTCGTCCGAATGTAGACGTGGTGTATCAACACACCATCTTACTTAGGAAGAAAGCTTGTTGCCTGACACGTTTCAAAATTAGATTTAGGGAGTTAAGAGTTTTCAAAATGTTTATTGCATTTTTTTTCTCAAACAAAGAAGCTCCTCTGTTTGGAGCGTTGAGAGGCAGACAGGGTCTCGGTGCATCAGTGTGATGGGGTCATGACAGCAGGCTCCACATGTAGCAGCAGCTGATCTTACTAGTGTGAGACAGTGTGAGACAGTGTGAGTCAGTGTGAGGCAGTGTGAGTCAGTGTGAGTCAGTGTGAGGCAGTGTGGGACAGTGTGAGACAGTGTGAGTCAGTGTGGGACAGTGTGAGACAGTGTGAGTCAGTGTGAGGCAGTGTGAGACAGTGTGAGACAGTGTGAGTCAGTGTGAGGCAGTGTGAGACAGTGTGAGACAGTGTGAGTCAGTGTGAGACAGTGTGAGTCAGTGTGAGGCAGTGTGAGTCAGTGTGAGTCAGTGTGAGGCAGTGTGAGGCAGTGTGAGACAGTGTGAGACAGTGTGAGTCAGTGTGAGACAGTGTGAGACAGTGTGAGAGCAGTGTGAGACAGTGTGAGGCAGTGTGAGACAGTTTGAGACAGTGTGAGACAGTGTGAGTCAGTGTGAGACAGTGTGAGTCAGTGTGAGGCAGTGTGAGACAGTGTGAGTCAGTGTGAGACAGTGTGAGGCAGTGTGAGACAGTGTGAGACAGTGTGAGGCAGTGTGAGACAGTGTGAGTCAGTGTGAGACAGTGTGAGGCAGTGTGAGTCAGTGTGGGACAGTGTGAGTCAGTGTGAGGCAGTGTGAGACAGTGTGAGACAGTGTGAGACAGTGTGAGTCAGTGTGGGACAGTGTGAGTCAGTGTGAGACAGTGTGAGTCAGTGTGAGTCAGTGTGAGACAGTGTGAGACAGTGTGAGACAGTGTGAGTCAGTGTGAGGCAGTGTGAGACAGTGTGAGACAGTGTGAGGCAGTGTGAGACAGTGTGAGTCAGTGTGAGGACAGTGTGAGACAGTGTGAGACAGTGTGAGGACAGTGTGAGTCAGTGTGAGACAGTGTGAGTCAGTGTGAGACAGTGTGAGGCAGTGTGAGACAGTGTGAGGCAGTGTGAGGACAGTGTGAGGACAGTGTGAGGACAGTGTGAGACAGTGTGAGTCAGTGTGAGGACAGTGTGAGTCAGTGTGAGACAGTGTGAGTCAGTGTGAGGCAGTGTGAGACAGTGTGAGACAGTGTGAGACAGTGTGAGGCAGTGTGAGGCAGTGTGAGTCAGTGTGAGACAGTGTGAGTCAGTGTGAGACAGTGTGAGGCAGTGTGAGACAGTGTGAGTCAGTGTGAGTCAGTGTGAGACAGTGTGAGGCAGTGTGAGACAGTGTGAGTCAGTGTGAGACAGTGTGAGACAGTGTGAGGCAGTGTGAGGCAGTGTGAGACAGTGTGAGACAGTGTGAGACAGTGTGAGGCCGACACAATAACACTTTTAAAAGACCTGGCTGCAGAGGACCATGAAGCCAGTTTTTCAGGACTCCAGTTTGTGCAGCAACAAGTCACATTTGTGGGGTATAAAACCCATTCTGGGTCGTCTCTGCTGAGGACAGACGATTACTGCCTAAAAGAGCGGAAGCCAATCAGAGACTTCCTTCCTTCACAAGGACGATTCCTGGGACACAGCATCTGTGACCTCACCAGGACTGCTGCTTGTGGTGCCACAAACCCTCTCTTCCTGTGATTATTGATTATTTGTCTGAGATGAGCATTTCTGGAGTGTTCACTCACTTCTTTAAACGTCTTTTAAAGAAACAATAATATGGCTCCAAGATGAGCTGGTTTTCACCTCGAGAGTGTAGAGTCCACCTTATGGATGCTGATATGTGGGGAGAGAAGAAACCTTTTGAGAAAAACTGACACTTTGAGGAGCTGCTAAAACCTGCTCGGCAGCTGCATTGTTTTGGGATGTGGTCCTTTTATTCATCATGTAAATAACACAAATGATCAAATGATTATTACTTTCTAGTTACATTATTCTAACTCACTTGTTTAAATACCTGACAATTATGATTATTTTTTTAAAATTGACTCAATCACTCTAATGGACTTAGTTATGTCATTGGCACCTTGTAAAACTATCAGAAAAATCAGAGAAACAAAGAAATATGATTTGTTTCTGTCCAGCATTATTTTATACAAGCATGTTATTCGTCTTTCTCTACCGCTGAAGTCTTAACGAGCAGACAGGGATCCTGGTGATCAATTATTGCTGCCACCAAAGTATGAATCGATGCTTCACCAAAACATCCATTATCTATACCTGGTTACTCCTTCTCAGGGTCACAGGGGTCTGTCGATGCCTCAGAGGTAAGATCTTAAGCCCGAGCCCGAGCCGACCCTGACCCGAATTTCGGGCCGGGTCGGGCTTCTATCTCGCTGACTTTTTTTAATAAATATATGTTTATAAAAATGTATACTAAAACGATGTGTGGAATGTGGATACTAAACTAAGGAATACTTGTTATAAAATAAATAATTTGGATAAAACAGAGAAGGCGCTGTAAGATAACTGCTATTTAACTACTATACGAGCTCTGCGCTCGTGAACGCGCACTCTTAATAATCTTCCCCTCCACAAGTCCGCATCTATTTTGACTTGGTGTCCCTGATTATGGAGCAGCAAGAAGTCGAGGATAAACTAAAGACGGGGGAACTGAAGAGGCAAACACACACCGGGAAGAGTGAGGTATTGAAAAGCATCAAACTGATAATTGAAAATGCTCCAGAAACTTCCGTTGGCCCCGCTGGATGTCGTCAATGTGGCGCTTTGCTTTCATACGAGAGCAAAAAGACCGGCACCTCGACGCTGAGCAGGCGTTTAAACCTGACATTTTTCCCCGTCAACTCTTAAAAAAATCCATCAATGACGGCAAATTGTCGGTTAATGTAACCTCTGCAGACACAGAAATATAACAGATGTAAATGTTTATCCAGTCTTGTTAAACTTAGATTTCGTTACAAAAGGCTTTAATTTGTTAGCATAAATCACCTCCTCCTCCCGAAACCCAACAAATAAAATATGAAAATTTCGGGTTTGCTTCGGGCTCGGGCCTGCAAATCAAGTTAATTGGTCGGGCTCGGGCTGGGTCGGGCTTTAATACCCGCGGGCCTGGGTCGGGTCGGGCTGGATTTTTTTAGGCCCGATCTTACCTCTACGATGCCTATCCCAACACATAGCAGGCAAAGGGAAAGGGTACACTTAGGACAGGTCGCCAGTCCATCACAGGGCCACATACAAAGACTGACAACCAATCACACTCACACCTACAGGCAATTTAGATCATCAATTTAGATCATCAATCAGTATCAATTAACCTAGTATGCATGTTTTTGGACTGTGGGAGGAAGCCGGAGTACCACGCAAGCACAGGGAGAACTACAAATACAGCTCCTCCCTGAAGTTACTTGGATTTGTGAACAAACACAGCACAGAACATCCTTCTGACAGTAACCTAAACCTCACTAACATATGTTCATGTACTAGAAGACCACAAGACAAAGTACTGTGTCCTAGTCAAGGAAGAAACACTGTCACGTTTCATAACTTAACATGTTTACTCTCAACCCAAGACAGTTACCTTGACCATGATTCAATTCATTCCCTCACTTATTTTCTATACCTGTGTAATCCTATACAAAAACCCTCTAGATGGGTTATGAATAGATGTATATAAATGCTGGTTCAAACACTTGTACAACTGGTTTTTGCAGCCTTTGTGCTTCATGAAGTTTTCATGGACGGATGTGAACCTGCGTGGGGAAACGCCAACTGACTTTTAGTCCATTGGCTTAACCACTCGGCCACAACAACGAGGATCGCTTTGTGTTCCAGCTACACTTGTTAGAGGGATGTTACTTGTCTTCAAACAATCAGGTCCTCACCCACATCAGGCGAAGATGAGGACCTGTTTTCTGTGGAGGCAGTGCTCAGACACCTACAACATCTGCAATTTCTTCTCTTTTTCAGTAAGAGGGAATAGATCTGTTATATTTTCTTGTTCTTTTGATTTGTCAAAAATGTCCCTTTTTCAGCACTATGTTTTTGGGAGGAAGAGGAGGAGGAAGATGAAGAGGGTTAGTAGTGCTGCTGATAAGCTCTGATTAATGGTTGCTGTCCAGTGCTGAACTGCTGGACACTCCCACACTCATATTTGACAGCAGGACCTGGTTACAGGAGATTCTGTCTCCACACTGCAACATCCCTGCAGATTGAACCAAGATCAACAAAACCTCTTCTTGTATATTATTATACGCCAGTGCTGAACTAATCTATATTTGTTGGAAGACACTTTATTGGTTGACTAGAAGCAGAGGTCTGACCTGCATGACCTCTACTGGTGGACAAACATGAAACCACAAGTGCAGGTTTACATAACTTCACGTACCTTTGACCAGGTGAAATATAAGGTGGATCCCTCATCCTGCTGCCCTGCAGCCACATCCTCTACCAGATGGACCATGGACCAGTCTTTGTATGACCAGACAAGATGACAGAAGGAAAACCTGGACTAAAGGTGAATAAAACACTACCTTCAATATGAACTCAGTGACATTTGCATTTATCTATATTGTTAAAGTATGTAGGCACATCTAAAATAATTGATTGGTTATTTATTTGGCAAATTGATCATATCTAGCCAGCAATAAAAGCTACTCTCTAAACATCATTAATAAAGTGAAAAAGTCTCATTTCAAACAACGTTCCATAGAGTTTATGCAGTTGTTTGTGAAAGGAGAAAGGAAGTGACAAAAACGATCTATTTAGAACATTTTAATGAGTGCTATGATATTAATGAGTTAATTTAGCCACTTATAGGCTGTGCAAAACATTTTAAGTTATTTCCTGTTTACAGCCTCTTATTTTAGACACTCTGTGTCCAAAATGCAGCACAATGTGACAAGAAGAGACTGATGAACATGTGGAAGTTGGGCTGAGACACTGACGGCAGGCTGCAGGATTTCAGATCCACTTTGACCCGGCCAGATCTACTTCTGAAGGAGCTCCACGTGACTCTTGAAGACAGTTTTTACCTCCGTTTTATACACAGGAGATGTAAAAGGAGGAAATGTTTCACACTCTTCCTGTCTCTGCGACGGCAGTCTCCATCTGTGTCCCTGGAGCTGGTGTCTTCCTCCGCAGGTAGTTGACAAATCTGTGCAAGCGAGACCACGTGTCAGCTGAGTCAGTTGCAACAACATAGTTGTGCTGCACAAAACATTATTACATTATATTACATATTTTATATATATATATATATATATATATATATATATATATATATATATATATATATATATATATATATATATATATATATATATATATATATATATATATTCATTTCAGGGTTACAACAATGTTTTTGTCTCTTGATTGTTGTACTGTTGGTTTAATATAAAATAAATAAGGAAAAATAAATCTCAAGATTATTAATAATCACAAAAATATAGAATTGAGAAATCCAAATAATGATTAAATCATGATTAAAATACTACCAGTAACAGACTAAAGCCGAATAAGACAAAATCTGTCTTTATACTCATACAAAAAAATAATTTAGTTAGCCTAGTTACCCGCAGTGTAAAGACCACATTACCTTTGTTTATGTATGTATAAATTCTGTGTGCGTACTTGCCACACAAGTACTGTGTTTACTAGAGTTGTGCTTGTTTATTCGTTCTTTTGCTTTCCAAGAATGCCACTTTGTATTGTAATAAGTTAGCTCGTTGCTAATGCTAACTTGCGGTCTGTGGTTTACAACGGGCTCCCTTAGTTCAGCCCATTAGTTTATTTCTTATACATGTGTTTACTGTGTAACTCTGTAGTTACACTTGAATTTTAACTTCAGTGTCTTTGCAGTCCGTTGCCTGTTTACTTTTTGAGATTCGGTTTTTGACCTCAAAACAGATGGATCTTAATTCCATTTGTGGTCTTAGGGCTCCATCTAGTGGCCATTTCATGTTATTGCATCTGAATTCAACTCGGATGTGCATGTTGTACACAGTAACTAATACACGTCTGTATTGCTTTAATTAATAAATATTTAATTCACTAAATAATAACGTGATAAATAATTAACAAATAAAAAAAACTTGTAGGGGAGGAGGTGGAGGAGAAGAAGATGGAGACGGAAGAAAAGAAGACAGCAGGACAGATGCCAGAGAAGAGGACTTGTCTGAGATCGTAGTTCAGGTATGTGTGATATAATTTATTTTCTGATTCCACACTTGCTATTATTTCATTTTATTTTCGTCTCCACGTCCATGTTTCTTTTAAAAAGTAGTTCATCTGTGGTGCAGCTCATTCAGGTTGTGAAATAACTGGGTTAAATGAGAAACGTCTGACTTTTTCCTTTGTGTTGCTGATGAAAATGATGATCCAGACTAATCTCTTAATGTTTTTATAATTGTTCTCCATTGTTCTTGTAGTTTGTTGTGCTGGTCTGTCCCCTCTTTTTCTCTTCTGTACATGTTTGCAGGCCAGAACCTTAGGACCTGCATGCTGCCCTGCAGTCCCACCTCTGACCATCCCAGTGTTACCTCCACCTGTCTGTGTAGATGTCTCTGTTGGAGACCTGCTGACATCCTGACCTGCAGTCCTCGTCTCTGTGATCCACAGAGACGAGGACTGCAGGTCAGGATGTCAGCAGTCAGCAGCACATCTCAGGACGTTTCAGGACACAGAAGGACTGAACAGTGATGCCATGGTGGTCGTGTTTCTGTCAAACTATCGTCTTCTATCTTTTCACATGTTACATCTGGTCCAGGTGGTTTGATGTCTCGTCACAGGGATGCAACATGAGAGAAGCTTGTTGGTCCCTGGTTTGCAGTCAGCTGGTCTGTCTACATGGTCAGCTGCTACAGACTAGATCGTATCACACCTGGACCCCACAGTGGTCAGCTGGTGGTGTCCATTGATGTGCTCATGTGTTCTGGAGGCCTGATTCTGGAGGTGAGGTTTCTGATGATGATGGAGGAGGATTATTATTATTATTATTATTATTATTATTTAGGTTGCAGACTTTCAAAAGTCATCTTGTTCTTGCAGATCTTCCAGGCATCACGTTCTCCATCTTTAAATAAACTCAGAGTAGAGTTGTTGGAAGATGATTCAAAATTCTTCTTTAAACTTCACATAAAAGGTTATTTCCAGTTGCATTACAAGTTTACAGTATTGTTCACCTTTTTACCAAGAATAAGTTAGATAACATAAAAAATAAGTCACATATTTATGAGATTGTTTAAATATATTAGTATTATATTTACTGTGAAACTGCATAAGATGCAGCGACTGCAAACAAACACACATGAAATCAAGGCAGACTTTTGCTCACAGACACACAAGAACATCTCTTTGTGATTGGAGCTCTGAGCTCATGTGAAGCTCCTAAATGTTGTATTTGCCTCTGGGCTGCTCACTGAATCTGAGTGTTTCACCGTCTGAGACGTTTCTGACCTTCATGGACTTAAAACACAAAGTTAATATGCTACAACACAGTAAACAAGGACTCTGTTACGTTTGACATTATGTATACGTATTTATTTATATTTAAAGTCCTCAAATCAGACTCATTTACATGTTCCTAGTTTTATTTTGGAAGTCGACTAGAATATCATAAAACTGCTGAAAGTGTTTTTGTGACAGAGACAGATGAAACATGGAGACTGGAACTGGAAATACTGTGGATCTTATTTCCCTCTGATCCAGGATTATTTTACAAATAATCATTTCCTGTTGAAGAAACTGTTCAAGGCTGCAAAGGACGTTTCAGTCATCGTCTTAAACTCATCATTTGTATCCTACAAACAAATGGAGGCATGTTAAAGCAGCACAGAGTTTTTAATGGTAGAAAATCTGTTTCAGTTTCATTTGCAGGAATATTTGATTACTTTCACGTAGTGTTGTCTGGTTCTTGAGGATTCTCATTCATATCAGCACAAACCAACTAAAGTAACTTCGGGGCAGTCTCACATCCCGTTGTGTTTTGCAACAACTGCATATATGGCTTCATGTCCCTAATCATCAAAGATGAAACTGGCTCACTGCTGCAGTGGACATCCCAGCAGAGAGGAAACGAGGGAGCGACTGAGCAAGAGACGGGACGAGGGTGAACTTTGGATGGTGTCCTGACAGCATCTCAACCTCCATTGTCTGAAAAGGAACCCTCTAAACTAACTGGTTGATAGAAACGTTTCTTTGTGCTGCTTTAATGTTACAGCGTTTTAAGTGTCACATTAAAAACATGTTGAAACGTCTCCATTGTTGAGATAAATGAGCAGATGCTGCTCTCACTCTTGTCTTTCAGGTCCTCTAAGACCCTGCAGCAGAACAACAGCAGCAACTCCGCTGTCTTTTAGGAAATCTTGTCTCTCCAGATGTGAGATTTGGATCCAGATGTTCCTCCTCTTCCACCTCGCTGCTGTTTCAGGGACCTGCTGCTCAGGAACCAGATGTTTCAGAAGGACGACAGGTAGCATGAACATCACTCTTGTCCAAACATGCAAACATCTGTCATCTTCCAGCATCTCAGGAAGATCGTTATGACTCTCTTAAGAGTTTAGTTGTTGCTGCGTTTGGAGAAGTAGACCTGCAGATGTTTCCTGCTCCTGAGGGGAAGAGTCCAGGCTCATTCTGACTATCAGCACCAGAACAGAATCAGCGTGGAGCTTTCACATCAGTTCAGATATCATTTAATGCCTGGATCAGCTGCATTTCAACTAAGGTCTGAGGTTCACAGTATCAGGAAAATGAGTGCAGTTGAAGTATAAAACGTTGCACCTTGTTGGACTTTGAGCACTACAGCGCTGGTCACACAGCAACCTACTAAGTAGTTTGATTAAAACATCCTGGACATATAAAAAAAAAAAAAAAAAACAACCTCTTGTGTTGCACATGTCTACAGAGGGTTTTTATTTGTTCTTTTTAAAGTATCTGCTGTGGGGGAAACAAGAAAAAAGCTTTTAAATTGACTGTTTCATGTCAAAGTTGCAGCCGTCTCTGATCCTTCAGCTTCCTCTTGGACTCCTTGCAGTCAACCTGCATTTCTGTCAGGTTTAAACGACCTAACATTTATTAAACACACAATAAGGAAGAAAGACAAGTCGGTAAGTTTTTTTTTTTATACATCATCACGGAGGACGAACGGAGAACTCAGCCACATCTCCGCTGCTCTTTTCTCTGTCCGCCCCCCCCCCTCCGCCCCACTTTTATCGTGTTTCTGCTGTAGTTTTGGGTCGTTTGTGTCCAGCGACTGAGCTGTGCTGTTTGGTTGGACATTCTTGCCGGGATTCCCGATGAGAAGTGTGTTACAGTAGGCGTCTCTGCATCAGATAGGGAGATGATGGGATGGAGTTTGGCAATGTTTATGAGGTGGAAAAATGATGTTACACAGATGTTTCATGTGATTATTGAATGTTGGGTGTGGATCCAGCCTCACACCGACGTTGATGACTGTAGAAGAGAGGGGAATGTCCTGTCCTGAGAAGGGGATCGCGCCTATCTGGGATGTCTGGACGTGATGTGGAGTCCCAACAAGTATGGCTTCAGTTTTGAATCTGTTTATTTGAAGGAAATTTTGGTAGGAAAATGAGTAGCAACATCTGTCTCCATCAAAAGGTCATTTGTAACCCTGAGCAGAGCAGTTTCCGTGCTGTGGGCGGGGCGAAACCCCGATTGGACTTCTTCAAACAGATTGTGTGGTTGTAAGTGGTCCTGAAGTTGAGTGGCAGCAGCTTTTTCTAGCACTTTTGACTAAAACGGGAGGTTGGATATGGTTCTGTGATTGTCAGGGGCTTCCGGGTCCAGAGTGGGGGAGAGGAGATGTGGCCTGAAATTGTTGAAGTGTGTTTGTGTTCACCAGACTCCCGATGTGCTGTTGCAGGGAGGCAGCAGGGTCCTGGTCTGTGGGGATCAGGGAGAGCGGTGCTGGACTTGGATTGTATTGTCACGAGCGATCAAGAACCCCTGACCAGTCCCTGCAACGTGGACTTAAGACCTGAAAGATCCCTGGACAAGACTA
>CM026197.1:36437808-36457923 GCA_014839995.1 Xenentodon cancila
TGCAATAACATGAAATGGCCACTAGATGGAGCCCTAAGACCACAAATGGAATTAAGATCCATCTGTTTTGAGGTCAAAAACCGAATCTCAAAAAGTAAACAGGCAACGGACTGCAAAGACACTGAAGTTAAAATTCAAGTGTAACTACAGAGTTACACAGTAAACACATGTATAAGAAATAAACTAATGGGCTGAACTAAGGGAGCCCGTTGTAAACCACAGACCGCAAGTTAGCATTAGCAACGAGCTAACTTATCACAATACAAAGTGGCATTCTTGGAAAGCAAAAGAACGAATAAACAAGCACAACTCTAGTAAACACAGTACTTGTGTGGCAAGTACGCACACAGAATTTATACATACATAAACAAAGGTAATGTGGTCTTTACACTGCGGGTAACTAGGCTAACTAAATTATTTTTTTGTATGAGTATAAAGACAGATTTTGTCTTATTCGGCTTTAGTCTGTTACTGGTAGTATTTTAATCATGATTTAATCATTATTTGGATTTCTCAATTCTATATTTTTGTGATTATTAATAATCTTGAGATTTATTTTTCGTTATTTATTTTATATTAAACCAACAGTACAACAATCAAGAGACAAAAACATTGTTGTAACCCTGAAATGAATATATATTATATATATATATATATATATATATATATATATATATATATATATATATATATATATATATATATATATATATATATATATATATATATATATATATATATATATATATATAAATATGTAATATAATGTAATAATGTTTTGTGCAGCACAACTATGTTGTTGCAACTGACTCAGCTGACACGTGGTCTCGCTTGCACAGAATTGTCAACTACCTGCGGAGGAAGACACCAGCTCCAGGGACACAGATGGAGACTGCCGTCGCAGAGACAGGAAGAGTGTGAAACATTTCCTCCTTTTACATCTCCTGTGTATAAAACGGAGGTAAAAACTGTCTTCAAGAGTCACGTGGAGCTCCTTCAGAAGTAGATCTGGCCGGGTCAAAGTGGATCTGAAATCCTGCAGCCTGCCGTCAGTGTCTCAGCCCAACTTCCACATGTTCATCAGTCTCTTCTTGTCACATTGTGCTGCATTTTGGACACAGAGTGTCTAAAATAAGAGGCTGTAAACAGGAAATAACTTAAAATGTTTTGCACAGCCTATAAGTGGCTAAATTAACTCATTAATATCATAGCACTCATTAAAATGTTCTAAATAGATCGTTTTTGTCACTTCCTTTCTCCTTTCACAAACAACTGCATAAACTCTATGGAACGTTGTTTGAAATGAGACTTTTTCACTTTATTAATGATGTTTAGAGAGTAGCTTTTATTGCTGGCTAGATATGATCAATTTGCCAAATAAATAACCAATCAATTATTTTAGATGTGCCTACATACTTTAACAATATAGATAAATGCAAATGTCACTGAGTTCATATTGAAGGTGGTGTTTTATTCACCTTTAGTCCAGGTTTTCCTTCTGTCATCTTGTCTGGTCATACAAAGACTGGTCCATGGTCCATCTGGTAGAGGAAGTGGCTGCAGGGCAGCAGGATGAGGGATCCACCTTATATTTCACCTGGTCAAAGGTACGTGAAGTTATGTAAACCTGCACTTGTGGTTTCATGTTTGTCCACCAGAAGAGGTCATGCAGGTCAGACCTCTGCTTCTAGTCAACCAATAAAGTGTCTTCCAACAAATATAGATTAGTTCAGCACTGGCGTATAATAATATACAAGAAGAGGTTTTGTTGATCTTGGTTCAATCTGCAGGGATGTTGCAGTGTGGAGACAGAATCTCCTGTAACCAGGTCCTGCTGTCAAATATGAGTGTGGGAGTGTCCAGCAGTTCAGCACTGGACAGCAACCATTAATCAGAGCTTATCAGCAGCACTACTAACCCTCTTCATCTTCCTCCTCCTCTTCCTCCCAAAAACATAGTGCTGAAAAAGGGACATTTTTGACAAATCAAAAGAAAGAGAAAATATAACAGATCTATTCCCTCTTACTGAAAAAGAGAAGAAATTGCAGATGTTGTAGGTGTCTGAGCACTGCCTGCACAGAAAACAGGTCCTCATCTTCGCCTGATGTGGGTGAGGACCTGATTGTTTGAAGACAAGTAACATCCCTCTAACAAGTGTAGCTGGAACACAAAGCGATCCTCGTTGTTGTGGCCGAGTGGTTAAGCCAATGGACTAAAAGTCAGTTGGCGTTTCCCCACGCAGGTTCACATCCGTCCATGAAAACTTCATGAAGCACAAAGGCTGCAAAAACCAGTTGTACAAGTGTTTGAACCAGCATTTATATACATCTATTCATAACCCATCTAGAGGGTTTTTGTATAGGATTACACAGGTATAGAAAATAAGTGAGTGAATGAATTGAATCATGGTCAAGAACTTCTGCACAGTTTCTGTTGTGGTTGATATGTTTTTCTCACATGTAAAAGGGTTCTGGTATATATATATATATATATATATATATATATATATATATATATATATATATATATATATATATATATATATATATATATAAAAACTGTCTTGGGTTGAGAGTAAACATGTTAAGTTGTGAAACATGACAGTGTTTCTTCCTTGACTAGGACACAGTACTTTGTCTTGTGGTCTTCTAGTACATGAACATATGTTAGTGAGGTTTAGGTTACTGTCAGAAGGATGTTCTGTGCTGTGTTTGTTCACAAATCCAAGTAACTTCAGGGAGGAGCTGTATTTGTAGTTCTCCCTGTGCTTGCGTGGTACTCCGGCTTCCTCCCACAGTCCAAAAACATGCATACTAGGTTAATTGATACTGATTGATGATCTAAATTGATGATCTAAATTGCCTGTAGGTGTGAGTGTGATTGGTTGTCAGTCTTTGTATGTGGCCCTGTGATGGACTGGCGACCTGTCCTAAGTGTACCCTTTCCCTTTGCCTGCTATGTGTTGGGATAGGCATCGTAGAGGTAAGATCGGGCCTAAAAAAATCCAGCCCGACCCGACCCAGGCCCGCGGGTATTAAAGCCCGACCCAGCCCGAGCCCGACCAATTAACTTGATTTGCAGGCCCGAGCCCGAAGCAAACCTGAAATTTCTTATTTTATTTGTTGGGTTTCGGGAGAAGGAGGTGATTTATGCTAACAAATTAAAGCCTTTTGTAACCAAATCTAAGTTTAACAAGACTGGATAAACATTTACATCTGTTATATTTCTGTGTCTGCAGAGGTTACATTAACCGACAATTTGCCGTCATTGATGGATTTTTTTAAGAGTTGACGGGGAAAAATGTCAGGTTTAAACGCCTGCTCAGCGTCGAGGTGCCGGTCTTTTTGCTCTCGTATGAAAGCAAAGCGCCACATTGACGACATCCAGCGGGGCCAACGCAAGTTTCTGGAGCATTTTCAATTATCAGTTTGATGCTTTTCAATACCTCACTCTTCCCGGTGTGTGTTTGCCTCTTCAGTTCCCCCGTCTTTAGTTTATCCTCGACTTCTTGCTGCTCCATAATCAGGGACACCAAGTCAAAATAGATGCGGACTTGTGGAGGGGAAGATTATTAAGAGTGCGCGTTCACGAGCGCAGAGCTCGTATAGTAGTTAAATAGCAGTTATCTTACAGCGCCTTCTCTGTTTTATCCAAATTATTTATTTTATAGCAAGTATTCCTTAGTTTAGTATCCACATTCCACACATCGTTTTAGTATACATTTTTATAAACATATATTTATTGAAAAAAAGTCAGCGAGATAGAAGCCCGACCCGGCCCGAAATTCGGGTCAGGGTCGGCTCGGGCTCGGGCTTAAGATCTTACCTCTGAGGCATCGACAGACCCCTGTGACCCTGAGAAGGAGTAACCAGGTATAGATAATGGATGTTTTGGTGAAGCATCGATTCATACTTTGGTGGCAGCAATAATTGATCACCAGGATCCCTGTCTGCTCGTTAAGACTTCAGCGGTAGAGAAAGACGAATAACATGCTTGTATAAAATAATGCCGGACAGAAACAAATCATATTTCTTTGTTTTTCTGATTTTTCTGATAGTTTTACAAGGTGCCAATGACATGACTAAGTCCATTAGAGTGATTGAGTCAATTTTAAAAAAATAATCATAATTGTCAGGTATTTAAACAAGTGAGTTAGAATAATGTAACTAGAAAGTAATAATCATTTGATCATTTGTGTTATTTACATGATGAATAAAAGGACCACATCCCAAAACAATGCAGCTGCCGAGCAGGTTTTAGCAGCTCCTCAAAGTGTCAGTTTTTCTCAAAAGGTTTCTTCTCTCCCCACATATCAGCATCCATAAGGTGGACTCTACACTCTCGAGGTGAAAACCAGCTCATCTTGGAGCCATATTATTGTTTCTTTAAAGACGTTTAAAGAAGTGAGTGAACACTCCAGAAATGCTCATCTCAGACAAATAATCAATAATCACAGGAAGAGAGGGTTTGTGGCACCACAAGCAGCAGTCCTGGTGAGGTCACAGATGCTGTGTCCCAGGAATCGTCCTTGTGAAGGAAGGAAGTCTCTGATTGGCTTCCGCTCTTTCAGGCAGTAATCGTCTGTCCTCAGCAGAGACGACCCAGAATGGGTTTTATACCCCACAAATGTGACTTGTTGCTGCACAAACTGGAGTCCTGACAAACTGGCTTCATGGTCCTCTGCAGCCGGGTCTTTTAAAAGTGTTATTGTGTCGGCCTCACACTGTCTCACACTGTCTCACACTGTCTCACACTGTCTCACACTGCCTCACACTGTCTCACACTGTCTCACACTGCCTCACACTGTCTCACACTGTCTCACACTGTCTCACACTGCCTCACACTCTCTCCCACTGCCTCACACTGCCTCACACTGCCTCACACTGTCTCACACTGTCTCACACTGCCTCACACTGCCTCACACTGTCTCACACTGTCTCACACTGCCTCACACTCTCTCCCACTGCCTCACACTGCCTCACACTGCCTCACACTGTCTCACACTGTCTCACACTGTCTCACACTGACTCACACTGACTCACACTGTCTCACACTGTCTCACACTGTCTCACACTGACTCACACTGTCTCACACTGTCTCACACTGTCTCACACTGACTCACACTGTCTCACACTGTCTCACACTGCCTCACACTGTCTCACACTGCCTCACACTGTCTCACACTGACTCACACTGTCTCACACTGCCTCACACTGTCTCACACTGACTCACACTGTCTCACACTGCCTCACACTGTCTCACACTGCCTCACACTGTCTCACACTGTCTCACACTGTCTCACACTGCCTCACACTGTCTCACACTGTCTCACACTGTCTCACACTGTCTCACACTGCCTCACACTGTCTCACACTGCCTCACACTGTCTCACACTGACTCACACTGTCCCACACTGACTCACACTGTCTCACACTGTCTCACACTGACTCACACTGACTCACACTGTCTCACACTGTCTCACACTGACTCATACTGTCTCACACAGACTCACACTGTCTCACACTGCCTCACACTGTCTCACACTGTCTCACACTGTCTCACACTGCCTCACACTGACTCACACTGTCTCACACTGACTCACACTGTCCCACACTGACTCACAATGACTCACACTGCCTCACACTGACTCACACTGTCCCACACTGACTCACACTGTCTCACACTGTCTCACACTAGTAAGATCAGCTGCTGCTACATGTGGAGCCTGCTGTCATGACCCCATCACACTGATGCACCGAGACCCTGTCTGCCTCTCAACGCTCCAAACAGAGGAGCTTCTTTGTTTGAGAAAAAAAATGCAATAAACATTTTGAAAACTCTTAACTCCCTAAATCTAATTTTGAAACGTGTCAGGCAACAAGCTTTCTTCCTAAGTAAGATGGTGTGTTGATGCACCACGTCTACATTCGGACGACTGCGGCCTGACTGTCTGCATGCAAACCCGTGGATCAAACTTCAGTTTGGACTCACCTCTGTTTTTGGAGGAACGACTCCCATAACGACGGATCGAGAGGCAGATAACTGAGAAGATCTGAAAAATCACAAGTGACACAGGTCAGAAACACCGAGAGAACTTGAAAAGCCACAGAAAAAAAGATATAACTTCCTTAAAGCTCTCCATGATACATTTTCAGTTTTGTCACATATGATTAACAATAAGACACATTTCAGGCCAGATTCCACACAAAAACCAAAACTGGAACTCTTCACTTTAAATTCACTCATTGTTCTTGTTTGAACCAAAGAGCTTCATAAGCAGACCTGCAGCGTCACACAAAGCACTGAGCTCAACGTTCACGAGGAGAAACACTTGTTTTAGTAAAGAATTACAGCACAGGAGGTGTTTTTGTTTTTGCCAGAAGTTTCATGTCCCATCAAAAAGAAGATTACCAGCATATCTGATTAACTGTCGCTGATCCCAGCATGAAATAAATGTAAATATGTCAGAATGAAAAGACAGTTTAGTGGTGGAGAGGAGGCACTTTCCACAGGAAACTGAAGAGTTTTGCAAATATTCCCTGAATTAACAAGAATATAGAAGAATTACCTGCTATTTAAATGAATCAATTGGAAAACTGCTGCAATTTTTATCATTCAAACATAAATACAAATAAAAAAACTATTGTCAAGTCTTAAGACAAATGTGAATCCGATGCGGTCTTAGACGTCTTTATAAATATGGAGTCATGTTTCTGAGATGGTCCACAAGTGAATCCTTTTCTGTACTTTATTGGTTCAGGTTTTGTTGCATTCCCGTCGCCACCATGTTTGGGAGCTGTAAAAGTACTGAGCATCTGTCCGGGAATGCTGCTCCGTCTCATTGGCTATTCAGGGAGCTCTGAAAACAAACAACAAAAAACACGCCTGATGTTTGATATTTGAGACTGGAGAGGCTCCATCTGAACCAGCCGCAGCAAAACCATCACTTTGACAACACACACTTGAGGATTATTTGGAAAACTAATCTGTCGAGCTGGAAATCTTCTAGTGTAGCCAGCAAAAAGAAAGAAAAAGCATGAACGTTGAACACGAGGAAAACGTTCCCCAAGCTGCACATTGGACATGTATCCAGAAGTAGCACCGATCCAGGCATCTTTCCCACACTGCAGGTGAAAATGTAAGTGTACTGCACATGTGGTTTTGGAAAGTTCAGGACACGTGAGCAGTGCAGTTTGTGGTATCTGAGACGGCCCTCATCTGTGTATGTGCATGAAATTCAAACAACATCATCCTACTGTGTTACTGACAAGATGTTTAACTATATTTATAGCTTCACCAGCACTTTTACAAACTTTCAGTTCATTCACATGTTCCCATGTTCATCAGTAACACAAAGGAAAATGTCAGACGCTTCTCCTTTAAATCAGTGATTTCACAACCAGGATGAGCTGCACCACAGATGAACTACTTTTAAAAAGAAACACAAGTGGAGACCGAAATAATGGTGACAATAAAATGAAATAATAGCATGTGTGCACACAGAAAATAAATTATATCACACATACCTGAACTACGATCTCAGTATCTCAGAAAAGTCCTGGCATCTGTCCTCCTCCTCCTCCTCCTCCTCCTCCTCCTCCTCCTCTTCCTCCTCCTCCTCCTCCCCACTGCCACAGACATCTGCAGTCCTGGTCCCAAGTCCAGATCCACATCTGGAACTGCTTGATTGTCTAGATTATATTAAAACATGGTTTTCTGTCAGTTGTCAAACACAAAAGAAGACAGAGATGATTGTGTTTGTTTCTTCTCTGTTTCAACATTTATAAGTACTTCATTCAATATTTATTAAATAAACAGTGAAAATTATTTTTCTTAATTGTAAATTCAAATCATTTTATCTAAATATATTTATTGAGAGCTTGATTATATGCAATAAGGGAAGCATCCAAGGTGCTTCACTGGAGCTGCATCTGTACTTGAAAAGTTATTTAAATGTTCTCACACTATGTAGACTGTAAAGGTTTATAGTGAAAATGTCAGTTGATTCAGTCAAACAGGATCTAGTCTAACTGATGAACTTCATCAGACAATGTTTCAGGCGTCCAGTAATGCAAGTTGGTGTTAGAGCTCATATAAACCCAGCTGATGGGATGTTATTATTATCTGCAATAATATAAACTGGCCACTAGATGGAGACCTAAGACCACAAATGAATTAACCTCCATCTGCTCATCGTAAACTGAATTGCAGCAGGTTGAAACTAAACAGACAACGGACTGAAAGACAGTGGAGTTAACATTCAAGCTACAGAGTTATACAGTAAACCTTTGCATAAGAAATACACAAATGGGCTGAACTAAGGACGCCCGCTGTAAACCACAGACCACGATTAGCATTAGCAACGAGCTAACGTATTACAATACAAAGTGGCATTCTTGCGAAACAAAAGAACGATTAAACAAACATAACTCCAGCAAACACAGTACCTGTGTGGCAAAACCGCGCACAGGATTCATACGTACGGAAACGAAGATATAAAATGCTCCTCCGCCACATACAAATACTGTAGGCCACACCCACTTACAGTAGGCCACACCTCGTTAATCTACAGCCTTGCTGCAGAACTACAACCGAGCTGCATTCTGGGTAATGGGGTCTTTGCTCTGCGGGTAACTCGAGGACTTTTAGCAGTTCATAAATGGAAACTAAACTGAACAAGAAATTAAATGTAAAAGAAACTATAAGATAAGACTGTAAGGCGGATTTTGTCTTATTCAGCTTTAGTCTTTTACTGGTAGTATTTTAATCAGGATATAATCATTACTTGGATTTTTCAGTTCCTGTTTTTTTGTGATTAATATTTATTCAAAATTGTTCTAATAGCTAATTTATTTTTTTCTCCTTTATATCCTGTTTTCATATATTTGCCCTTCAGTTTTTCTGCTGGTCAGTTCCCCTCTCATTTGTGCTTTCCTTGCTGCTTTGACTTTTCATCCATCTACCTTGAATAAGACGTGTGTCTGATACACTATGATTTAAAATCTTTTCACTACTTTACCAACTTTTACAATTCTGTTGTATTTATTTTGTCAGATCAAATCAGTTGCTGCTGTGAGGAAAAAGAGGAAGAACTGGACCAAGAAGCGTTCATGGTGTCAGTGACAGTGTTCCTGTGGTGGTGTCGTCCTGCCTGTGGTGTTCAGGACAACAAACGCTTCACTGTCAGGGTTAAAAACACTAAAGTAAAAATAAAGTCATTATTGGAAAAAGAGAATGCAACAGTTCATTTAACGTCAGTTTCATGTTTCCATTAGAGTGACATTAATCTGAACATTTGTGTTTTCTCAGACTTTGTTTTTAAGGCTTCTTTGGACAAAAGCAGTTTTTCAGATTGACAATAAATTTTAAGGTTGTTTTCAAACAGAAAAAAAAAAACAATAATTTTGTATAGTGTTTCTATACTTTCTGTATGTTGTTCAAGTTATCAGGTACAACGTCTAATATTCAACCTTTATGACTTAATCAGGTTAGAAATAAGGATAGTGGACGTCACGATCTACTTACTGAAATGAAATCAAAGATCATTTTGTAATAAATTCCTGACTGTGTAAAGTGAAACCTGTTACCTTGACTTTTATTTTTAATAATAGTTATTATTTCACAGGTCCGTCTGTCAGGTGATCAGATTCTTTTTTCTTTCAGTGGTATTTTTCTAACATCAATTCAATTAAATTTTCAATTAAATTTTATTTATATAGCGTCTATTACAACACAAGTTGTCTCTAGGCGCTTTCCAGAGACCCAGAACATGACCCCCGAGCAATTATTACATAAACAGCGGCAGGTAAAAACTTCCCTAGTGGAAGAAAAACCTTAAGCCAAACAGTGGCAGGAAAAACTCCCCTTTAAGAGGGAAGAAACCTTGAGCAGGACCTGGATCATGAGGGGGGACCCTCCTGCTGAAGACCAGCCGGGTAGAACAGGAAGTAAAGAAAGAATAGACATGGACACACTGTGAAAGGTACAAGACAGGATACAATAGTAACTATCATCAGTAGTCCAATTAGACTTCTGTGTATATGGGTGATATATGGATAGACGGTGATACAAGGGGATGAGGACTGCAGGTCGGGATGTCAGCAAGTATCCAACAGACATCCACACAGACAGGTGGAGGCAGACACTGGGATGGTCAGAGGTGGAACTGCAGGTCAGCAAGCAGCTCCTGAGGTTCTGGTCTGCAGGACATGCAAAGAAGAGGAAAAGAAGGGCCAGACAAGCACAACAAACTACAAGAACAATGGACCACAATTAAGTTTATGGGATATTGTTAATAAATGAGGGTTGAGGTGAAGCAGAGACAGAGAAGGTGAAGAGAAACAGAGAAGGTGAAAGGCACCACTCAGTGGATCATGTTGATCAGACACAAAATGTCTGTCTTTTCTTTACATACTGTTATATTTGTTTCACTTATGACGCTGTTATTATTTTATAAAATGTATGTAAATTATATATTACTACAATATATAATTCACACACCAGCTCCGGAAAAATCCTCTTTTATAACTCAAAGTGAACGGACTGGAGATAAGTGGGATATTTAAGCTTTATAGCTCGTGAATTCTTATTTTGACACAAATCCTACACACTTTAGCAGAGTATTTTTAATTATATAAAGTTATTATTTTATTTATATATATAGTTATATAAAGTATTTCATGGTGCGAGGTGTATTTGGTCAGTTTGATGCTGGTGTTGGATCAGTATTTGATATTATTGTGATATGAATGTGGACACCGGCGCGTTCATGTTCATAACTGTATGTGACTTGAGTGTTTTTAGAGCCAGAAGCCGTCAGATTTGTTACATTTCACTGTGATCACATGATTGAAACATGCTCATCTCCTGCCTGGCAGTTCCCAGCTTAGTATCTTTTTCCC
Organism: Xenentodon cancila; assembly: GCA_014839995.1. Taxonomy (NCBI): domain Eukaryota; kingdom Metazoa; phylum Chordata; class Actinopteri; order Beloniformes; family Belonidae; genus Xenentodon; species Xenentodon cancila. Next base: position 36,448,710 of record CM026197.1, read on the forward strand.
AGTAAACTCACTATCTCTCCTCTGTACATGTCCAGACCATCTCAATCTGGCCTCTCTGACTTCATATTTAAAACATCTAACATGTGCCGTCCCTCTGATGTACTCATTCCTGATCTTGTCCATCCTCGTCACTCCCAAAGAGAACCTCAACATTTTCATTTCTGCTGCCTCCAGCTCTGCCTCCTGTCTCTTCCTCGGTGCCACTGTCTCCAAACCATCCAACATCGCTGGTCTCACCACTGTCTCGTAGACCTTTCCTTTCATTCTTGTTGGTACTCTTTTGTCACACTAAAAAAAACTAAGGTGATTTCCTAGATGGTCTGTTAGAACAATTACACTGGATAAAATCCAAAAATGAAAACTTGGAGTAAGCAGGTCACGATGCTGCTCAGAAGAACCAGAGCAGTGGCTGCTGTACTGCAGAGTCAGTTGGATGTGATTGTTGGGAATGATGGTGGGAACACTGAACCCAGGTGGGAGTAGTCATTTCAAATTAACATTGTTTTTAAAGATGATGTTTGTCTGAATGTTCCTAGTGGAGAAGTTTGAGTCCAAAACTATCATGTCAGAAGTGAGATTTGAACCCACGCCTCCAGGTGAGACTGCGACCTGAACGCAGCGCCTTAGACCACTCGGCCATCCTGACTGTCGCTGGATCCCCCACAGGTTGCAGTAGAACCACCTGCCCAGCACAAACCTGAGGAAAGTCCAGTCATGTGTCTTGAAGAGAAACATGAGTGTACACGCTGGGAAAGTGATCCGGTTCCAGTCAACTGGAACTGGATCTTTGGGAGCGACAAGTCTCTGGTTAAATTCCCGGACGAGCCCCAGGACTCTGTGTGGTTTGACCAGGATGACTGATTGTAGTAAAACACAACATAAATAAATGCTGTAAACCCACGTGTACACTTACTAATCCTTCATTCCAAGACATCATGTGAAATGGAAGTTTGTTCATCTTTAAAGGGGTTTCATAATCTGTCATTTGGGGACAACTCATATATTTCATTTATTCAGTTTAACCGTTTATAGGCTCTGCAAAGTGATTTAATTCCTATTCACACATTCACACCCTCTTATTTTAGACTCTGTGTGTACAATATGTAGCACAACGTCACAAGAACACACTGATTTTCAGGCGGCCTTCAACTATTCTCAACCCATCTTCATATAGTTGATCCAAACTACACTGTTAGAAAGGATCTGGATTTTAGTTTGAAGGAATGTTGTCAAGCTGGGAGAAGTCACTGCCCATGTTTATATATGATTGAAGGCCTTCTGTGATGTCTCAATACTGACATGCAGTTGTTTTAAAGCAAGGCTGGTTGGAGTTGGACAACAGTGAGGTGACAAGTGACAAATAGTAAAACTGTTGTCGTAGCAACCAGACACAAACACGCTGCAGAGGTGAGAAAATGAGGAACAGCAGTAAAATGAGATGGATTTCAACTCTGGGACTCTTATAAACCACTTCCTGGTGTAAAACCTCTCTCATTGACAACAACAGCAGCAGGTAAATGACTCCGGTCTACAGGACCGCCGCGGCAGGTGGAGGAATAAGTGCTCACGACTTGTCTGTATTTTACTTTAACAGGTTCAAAACTTGTTTTTGGGAGTGTGGGATCACTGGTCAGAGAGAATAGGAATACAGTTTTCGTCAAACTCATTTTGACAGGTGCCCTTTGACCCCTGACCCCAATTACTTTGAGCTGACTCAGCAATTAAACATAAACTGTATATAAACTTTATATAAACTTTATATAGATTTAATATAACAGATTTGTATAATATTACAGATTAAAATGCATATATATATATCTTTTGGGTCCTACCAATTTGGTATCAACCATTAATATATGTGCAAACAACGGGAAAAAAAAAAAAGAAACGTATGATTCAAACCCTTTAAATAAGTTATTTTACATTAGATTACAACTCCATTTGTATGTATGCTGGGCTGCTGTGCACATGTAAATTAAATCAAAATGTCAATCATTTAAATGCTTCATTTAATTGGAAATGACTTAATAAATCATTACATAGATGTCAAAACTGAGATATTTCATTATACTTTCAAAAGATGAACTCTTTTTTTCAGTTTGATGGTACTAACATGTTGATAAATGGTCAGCTGAAAAAACGTAGTCATGTTTAATAAATAGGAAATGAGCCAATTTACTGTTAACTGAGGTGAAGTGGATAAATGTCCTGTTGTCTGACAAATAAAAGCTTGAAATCAGACACAGGCTGAAAAAAATAGAAAGACATTATGCATGTGAAACCCATGGAAACATGGAATGTTAGCAGATTTTAGAATGTTCAAATGTAGAATGTTCTCCTCTTTATGACATCACAGCATTTCTGTTGCATGTTACATATGTCATAGAAAAGTTGCCTGCATCTGTACCAGTCACACACACACAGACTGAGAGGAAGTTTGCAGATTTAATGCCACTTGTATAAGTTGTATTTTAAGAACAAGATTTAGAAATGAGCAACCATCGTCAATTCCAGAAAGGGATCAAGTGTAATCTCAACATTGGCAATCAAACTGGAAGCCTTTCTAGAAAGCAAATCCTGATGGTTTCTGATCGGATGCATCCTGATGGTTTCACCAGAGAGTCCAGGACCCTGCATGCAGAGAGGGGTGAAAGGGCTGCATTGGTGCAAAATGAAGCAAGACTGTATTCTCCACAGGAAATCAGACAAAACATTGTTGTAGAGAAGCTCACAATTGATAATGTCAACCGTCATCTACATCAAGCACCAGTTGCTGTAAGAAGAAATAAATTCTCCTTGCAAGAGAGGAAAATCAACCCTGTTTTGGATAAAGGACATTTGGACGTGCAGGACATCGACACACACTGGAAGAGTATTGAAAATATGGAAAAAGACAAATTCTTCTGGATGAAACTGCGCCATGATAGTGAGGCGGCTGCATTTATGTGTCAGCAGGCTGAGCAGGGAGATGGATGCAGGAGTCCAACACAGTCCATCAGTTCTGTGAACACCCTCAGCTCTGTAGATACTCACACACCGACAGAGCTGAGGTCCATTTCAGAAATAAGTAACTATTCTGAGATGTCAGTGAGATCATCCCAAGAGGAGACAACATCCCTCACCCCAGTTTCTAAGAAGAAACCGGTCACACCATGCACCAATCCTGTATCAGTGAGACAAATGGAGAGAGGAAAGTCACGTCTGCCTGTATTTTCTGCCAAAGTCTGTGGGGAACAAAAGGCGGTGGCTGATGGAATCATGCTGCAGTCAGTAAACAGCAAGGTCCACGCTGTTGTGAAAACTGTGCAGAAACTGTTGCCTGGACCATTTGAATTAACTCCACTACCAAATGCTACAAAGAAGAACTTTGTGATGAAACCTTCAGCGCAAACCTGTCCGAAAGTTTCAAAAACTATAACAAAAGAATCTGAACCTCAAACATGTAAACGCCCTGCAAACCCTGTCACCAGAGCAGGGAAGAAGGCAACAAGTGACCACAGCCTGAAGACTCCAGAACAAGAAGATATCCTCCAACCACTGAGCAACCCGCTGAAGAGCCTGGTTCTTTGCTTTGAGCTTCTATTATTAGATGACTGGAAGAAGAAAATGGAGAGTTTTCAAATTGTTAAAGCTCTCGCTAAGTATCATTCAGACATCTTGAAGACCAAACTGCATGAATTGTGTGTGGCTCTTTCTGAGGAGGTGAACAACCTACGGTCCTCAGTGGCCTGCGGTGCCATCAACACCATAGCTGCTCTTTACATTCACCTCAAAAAGGCGATGGACCCGGAAGTAGAGGGAACAGGCCGAGCCCTGCTGCTAAAACTGGCTCAAACAAAAAACGCTTTTATTCATCAGCAGGTCAATCTGACCTTAGATGCCATGGTGGTGCACTGCAGTCAAAGACGGATCATCAGCGCTCTGCTGAACACGGGACTGAGCAGCTGTTGCATCAATGTAAGAGAAAGCATGGCACAACATCTGCACCAGGTGTTTGACTACGCTGGTGCTTCCCACATTTTAACAGCTGGAAGGTTATTAACTGAACGCTTCCTTGATGCCGTCGCTAAAATGTCTCTAGATGCTGCACCTGAAGTCAGGTATCACGGACAAAAGATTCTTCAAGAACTGGCACTCCACCAAGACTTTCTTAAGCTATGGATGAAGATTGTTCCTGAAAAGGAAAGACGCCCACTGGACAAGATTTTGAAAAAAATCAAGATCCACTCTGGCTGAAAGTTCAGGTTTTTCCGGACACGTGAAACTCCCACTATCAGAAATCCCCAATGCTCCGTCTGGGATCAATGACTTCCAATCCCAGTCTTTATGGAAGTGTGACTTTTCCACGAAAACACTATCTTCTACTGGACATGTTCTTTCTTTCTTTTTTTGTGTGGGTTTCTCCCACTGCTCTCCCCGTGCTTGCGTGGGTTCCCTCCGGGTTCTCCGGCTTCCTCCCACAGTCCAAAAACGTGCAGGGTGGGTTAATTGATGATTCTACATTCTCCGTAGGTGTGCATGTGAGTGTAATTTGTTGTTTGTCTTCTATGTGGCCCTGGATAGACTGGCGACCGGTCCAGGGTGTACCCCTGCCTTTCGCCTACTATGCGTCGGGATAGGCTCCGACAGACCCCCGTGACCCGGAAACGGATAAAGCGGGTATAGATGATGGATGGATGTATGGAATAGTTTCATTTATGCCACTGGAAAAAAAGAAAAACAACACACACGCACACACACACACTAATCTGATCCTGAGTTTGTTGTTACTGCAGACTCACTAATATATGCTTTAAAGCACAGAAAATGCCACCTTTACCGGAATCTGGGCTTCCCGCCCGTGCATGAGATAGAAGGGGGTAAACTGAGTGCTGGAGTGCTTGGAGGCGTTGTAAGCAAAAGCGACAGATTTCAAATGATCATCCCACTCTCCCCCGTGAGACAACAACATCTTAGCCAGCTGGTCAATTACCGTCCTGTTATGACGCTCGACCATGCCATCTGATTTCGGGTTGTATGCTGCGGTACGCGTCTTAGCAACACCCAGTAACCGACAGAGGCTCTGAATCACCTCTGCTTCAAACTGCCGACCCTGGTCAGTGTGCAGCATCTCAGGGACCCCATGCACCAGCACATAGTCCTCAAAGAGACTGCTTCAAATAAGTGAAGGCAGCCTCACACTCAGGCGTCCAGTCAAATGAAACATTCTTGCCAGTCAATCTATTCAGGGGGGCTGCATACCCAGACAAGTTTCGGACAAACCGCCTGTAATATGAGCATAGACCGACAAAAGCTCTCACCTCAGAGGGAGTGCGAGGCGTCGGCCAGTTCTTCACCTTGTCTGTGTTGCGAGGGTCTGGCTGGAGGCCATTTTGAGAGACAAGATGACCTAGGAAAACAACATGGTCTCTGGCAAAATGACATTTCTTGGGGTACAGTCTCAGACCTGCCTGTATTCTAGACAGAACCTCATGCAGGCAGTGCAGGTGGTCCTCAAAAGTGCGGCTGTAAATCAGTATATCATCCAAATACACCATGCAAATGTGCCAGGGCAGGCCCCTCAGCACCAGTTCCATCATGCGCTGAAAGGTGGCAGGTGAATTGGTCAGGCCCATGGGCATGGCTCTCCACTGATACAGGCCCCTGCCTGTCGTGAAAGCCGTCTTCTCCCTGTCCTCCTCAGCCACCTCAACCTGAAGGTAGCCATTTGAAAAGTCCAGTGTAGTGAACCAGGATGAGCCAGCCAGTGCATCAAGGCTATCATCAACCCGAGGGAGAGGGTGTGAGTCCTTGATTGTCATCGAATTGAGGTGGCGATAATCAATACAAAATCTCCACTGCCCTCCTTTTTTCCTGACGAGTACCACCGGAGATGACCACGGGCGGCAACTCTCCTCCACCAGCCCATCCGCCAGCAACCCAGCCACCTGACGTTCAATCTCCAACTGTTTACCTGGAGAAGCCCTGTATGCCTGCTGCTTAACAGGAGGGTGATTGCCAGTCTGGATGCGATGTTGAACCAGTGTGCATCTGCCTGTATTTTTATCAGATGTACTGAAAACAGTACAAAACCTCTCCAGTAGCGCAGATAATTCTTTTTTCTGTTGCTCACTGATAGGGGACTCCTCAAAAGTGACAGGGAGAGCCGGGGCCTGGACCTGGATAGTGTGTACATCAGAGGAGGGGAGAGATGGTGTAACAGCAACCCCATCCAATGGGTACAGCTCACCCATATGTAGCCCCTGTTTCAGTTCCACTGCGGTCCCCTTTGGGTTAAGGACCCGAGCGACGGTGACTCTGTCTTTAACTGTCGTCACTGCATGAGCCACCACCAGTCCGGTTGTGTCAGGAACATTAGGTTCCAGATAGCCCTCAAAGTCACAATTCAGCAGCCCTGCACCTGCTGCCGAAGACACAACCACAGGGACCAACGCCTCACTCAGGGGTGGAATTGACCTGCTTTCAGCCACTGACACATTGCAGCATATAGGAGCTAATTCGCCCCCTCGCAGCAGAGGGACACTGACATCCCATAATTGGAGCACACCACGACCCAGGTCCAGAAGGGCATGGTGCTTGGTCAAAAAATCCAGACCCAGCAATACGGCCTGTGTGGACTCACGCAGCACGAAGAAGGTGTGCTGCCAACAGGTGGGGCCTAGACGAAAGCTCACTGCGATGGTGCCCAAAGTGTCCAGCATCTGTCCATTAACTGCACGTGAATCAATATAGTTTTTCCTGAGGGGTCGGCTCCGTAGAGCAGGAACGGACATACGAAAGTCGGCGCTAATCAATGACACAGAGGCACCTGAGTCCACCAGAATAGAGACCTCTGTGCCCTCCGGGTCAGGCTCAGGTGAACTAAAGTCCTGATAAAAGGGGCCCCTAGAAGGTGAAGCTGGAGTCTGGGCCTCAACACCAGCTACTGATAGTTTCCCTGATGGTTGCTGTCAGGTCCACCCGCCTGTGGCAGGAAGCGCACACCCCGGTTCCTGTGCTCTCCCTCTCGTGGAGCACGCCACCCGGGGCTGGGGCTTCTACCCCGAGGTGGCCTGCGGCTGGGCGTCGCCTCTGCCGGCTGGCAGAGGGGGGGTCCCCTTGATAATGTAATGTCCCCCGGTCTGGAGAGCGACCCTGATATCCATCCCAGGGCGCTCTCACCTGACATCCCCTTTCTCCACAGGTGCAGCCACAGCGGCCACGGGAGGAAAAACGGGGCTGCTGCTCTCTTTTCTCTGAAACATAATCCCTTAGTCTATTGTTGTCATTATACAATTCCTTCATTTCCATATTCATGTGGCACACGTCATCTGTTTATCTATCCAAAACTTTCTGAAGACCATCTGTAACTGACACCGACTGCACAGGTAATCCTGCCCCACTGGCATGTGTGCCACCATGAGTACTCACACAGTCCCTCTGCAAAGCTTCTCTCGCGTTCTCGCATCTTTCAGCGATGATCAGGGCTTCCTCCACGTCCGCGGCCCCCTGCTCCAGGCACTTGGCTTTCAAAGCGGGATCCAGATCAGCGAGGAACCGTCTGAATATTTCCACTCTCTGCGACGACTCGTACTCCGGGAACGCCTCTGCCACCAGCCGGCGCACATCGGCCGCGTAAACCTCCAAGCTTTCACCAGGAGCTCTGGTCCGAGCCGACAGGCTGGCTCTGAAACGATCCATAAATTGTCTCCGTCCAAACGCAGCACCAAGTCTCTCTTTTGCAGCAATGTAATCCGATTTAATCACATCGGGAAGGCTGTCCCACAAAAGGAAAGCAGACTTGCTCAGGCGCGTCGGGAGGATTCTGGCCAGCTCGTCATCACCGCGACCGCCATGTCCCACCACGGCTCTGACGGCTACCTCCAGTTGTCTCGCCCAGCCAAGGAACCCCTGGGTCCCGTCGCCGGCGAACGGAGCGGGCAGATCCACCTTGATGTCCCGGGAGGGAGAGTCGGTGAACCGAAGCATACTTGGCTTAAAAGGATCCTCGTCCCCACACCACATGCTACCAGCGGGAACTTCAAGCTGCAGTAGCAGTAGCTGGGCCGAATGACGCAGCTAGCGGAGTTCAAAAATACTTCAGGCTAATTGACTGCCAAACTCACTACAGTATTCCGGAAAAAAAAAAAATTATTGCTGTAATATATGAAGAAATGATCCCACCGCTGCCACCAGTGTAACCGAGCGATTGGGGGGGTTCACTTATCAAAAACGACACAGGACAACGAGTCCGCCATTTGGCTGAACGGCCCACCGATCTCTTTATTTTCTCCGTCTCCTCAACATCGACAGAACTCACAACTGTAGCTGAACTTGCCACGCCTCTCCCGACTCTACGGTACCCAACCCCCCCCCCCCCGGGCAAACCTCTCCCAAAATAAAAGAACCCGAAAGGTAGTTACAATATAATGACATGTGAAGGATAAATCCACATTCAAAAGTGGTCACAGAAGCACTTTGAACAAGAAAACCTGTCTTCTATCATGATGTCCTATAATACATCATCTGTCCTCATTTACTTCTTCCAAGTCATTTGTAACTGATGACTGAACCAGCAGCGTTGTGTTTTGAGTTTTCATTAAACTCAACAACGCCACCTTCCAGCAGCACACTGCACTGGGAATACTGGGAATACTGGAGAGAGGAGTGAGTGGCTGCTTTTCTGTGGAAACCCACATTAAAACCCAGGTTACAAACCGGTGACAAAAGCACTTTCAGACAAAAAACACACCTGATGACAACATTATGACATCATAAACGGTACATCGTCTCCTTATCACCTGCTTTCTAGTCAGATCGTCTTTGAGCTGTCCTCCGTGTCGGGATTTTTCATTCCAGTTATCCTTAAAGTGGGTGCAAACGTCTGTCGCTGTCCTGCAGATGAACTGACTGATGTCCAGCTCTCAAACAAATCAAACTGAATCTGAATCTTTCACAGTTTTGACACAGAGACTCAAGTTTTAGGATGCAGGAGTTTAGAAAAAGAAGTTCACAACAATACCTGGCATGTTGAGACCTGCAGTTATTGAGTTCAACAGCACAGACTAATTTCATCTTCATCTTGAAGTGACCTCCACGTTCCCTCCTCTGGTCCCTCTCACCACACGTGGACTGTAAGTGCTCGTGATGAGGAGAATCTCCATGTGTTGGTGTCAGCTGTGTGTGGAGCAACGCCGACTTTGAAGCTCTCGCCTCTTTAGTCTCATTTACTAAA
>JABWDQ010000004.1:0-28229 GCA_014839995.1 Xenentodon cancila
GAGTACAAATTGGTAAATCAGATAGCAGCAGGATTTGAGTCCTCTGTTTGCCCGTGGTGCACGTTGAACAAAAATGTGGACAGAATAAACTACATCCACTACAATGTTCAGAAATTAGGGAACTGGACACAGAACGGGTTCGAGGCTGTACATGGACAGCTGTCTGCCACGTCACTTATGGCTTTCCAAAACAGGATTGCCCTGGATATGCTTCTGGCTGAAAGAGGAGGTGTGTGTGCCATGTTCGGAGAACGATGTTGCACTTTTATTCCCAATAACACTGCTGCAGATGGTAGTCTTACCACAGCCATACGAGGGCTGCGTACCCTGAACGGCAAGATGAAGGAGCACTCCGGTGTTGACATGTCCATGTGGGACTCCTGGCTGGATGCATTTGGCAAGTACCGAACCTTGGTGTCTTCTGCACTGGTATCCATCGCTGTATTTTCAGCAATTCTGACATTGTGTGGGTGTTGTTGTATTCCATGTCTGCGTGCACTGCTTAACCGATTGATCATCACAGCCATCTCACCCATGGAGGACCGGGTGGCATCAATGTATCCGCTTTTGGGTTATGACTCTGATAACAATGGTGATGAAAATGTCTCTGATCATGATGATATTAATATCTCTCCTCTTTTTGCCTTATAGAAACCCCTCTGAGTGTAAATATCTTTGTGCCCATGAAAATGACTCCATGACTGAAAATCACCTGAAGTGGTCTTGGACGATGGGAGAAGTGGGCAAAGATGCGATAAACAGGAGGGAAATGATACAGTGATTTGTACTTTGACGCATTCTTTCTAGTTATCTCATCTTTGGTTACGCGCTATGTTCTAATCTTATAAGTTACTTGTCTTCCCGTGATTTGTGACCTCATTATTTTCAATAAAAACGAAAGGAGGACGGGAGAGAAGGAGGTCGGAGTAGAGGAAATGTGACCGAATTCCTCTGTCTGTCCTCCTTGCGAGATAAAACGAAAACCCTTACTGACTTTGTCTTTCTTCTTTATTGTGTGTTTAATAAATGTTAGGTCGTTTAAACCTGACAAGTTATGTTTTACAACAATCTTTATTCATTTTACAATTTTATTTTATATTTATATAAATGTTTACCTGTCTTTTAAATGGCTGGATTTCACTCCCTGTAATAAATTCTTCAAATTCCTGTTTGTCTCTCCTGCCTTTCAGACATATCCTACAGTCAGCCATCTCCTGCAAAAGGTAAAGCATACTTTAACAACTAGTAGATGGCAAGGAATTCAGATTCAAACGAGCAAAATACTTTATCTTTAAAAATAAAAAAAGGATGAGAACATCAACATCACATTAGAGATTAGATGTTACCTTTTTCAGTTTCACAGTAACATTTTTATCCATTCTTTATTAAACTTTTTTTTGGTATTTTTTCCATTCCATTTGTTCTATACATTTTCTGATTTGGTGGTAATTTAACAGTTATTTGAAGACTGATTTGATTAATACAAAAATATGTAAAAATGTACTCAGAAGAGTTTTCTTCACCTACCTCTTGGTTGGGGTTCAGAAGAACAACCCTGAGATTAGTGACAGCCCCCCAGCTCCTGTGATCTTGTACAATCAGATCCCCTGGTTCAAATTCAGACTCTGCACCTGCAGCCCAGATCTTACAAGAACAGACAAGTATTTCCATCATGTCCTTTGCACTTGCTTGGAAGGGCTTCAAATAATTGGTCTGCAGTCTGACAGCCTCTTTAACTTATTTAGAGTCTAAGAACACTTCACAAGGAATTTCTGCCCCAACCCAACGTAAAGATGCTATCAGGAAAAGGGCATCAGGAACTTGCAAAGAACACAAAGGCACATGAGGGTGCTGGAGATCAAACTGCTGAGTTCACTACAAGAGAACAACCAGTCTTCCACCTCAACAACTGACACTCATTATACTGCATAACAAAAATATCCTTTTTAATTATGGTAAAATTACTTTTTTCCATAAGCTGTCAGGTGTATTGCAGAGTTTAGAACTCACTGTTAATGTCTGCCCACCAGCCAGGATGGAGGAGGAGGGAATATGGAAAGACATGTCCCCTGAGTCTGGGTATATCCACCGAACCACCCAATCACCAAGCGCCTGCTCCTGAAAACGCAGAGAGAAGCAAGGTATTATCAATACCACACTGCTGTTTTTAGATAGGCACAACAAGGATCTGGAAGTTAGAAGGGATTAAAACACACACACAGGATTAGAACATTTCAGTTATATGTCTCTATAAAGAGAGCTGTGTCTCTTCATCAATAGTAAAACATTTTACACAGGCAGTTCACCTACAAGTGTAGGTAAATTGGTTGTGTAATTGATTCACAGCTCAAGTAGTACAACTTACTAGACTGACTTAACACTTTAAAACTGATGGATCTTTACAGTAGAAAATTAACTCATTGGTTTCTCTGCATATGAATTAACATTTACAATCTGAAAAGGGAATGTTAAAAAATTGGATTAAAGAAAAAAAAAAATAAATCTTGTGATGTGGTTTCTATCCTCACCACATCAGAGTTGTTCTTCAGTCGAACATATTTTCCATCAATGTCAATCTCGGTCACGGTTACAGAACTGTGCTCGGTTGTATGACTGGACATTTGGTAAGATGGAGAGCTTCCAGACAACCCCTCATGTTTTCGCTTCTTCCCTCTTTGCATATGGCTGCGTTCATGTGTGCGAGCTACAGCAGTAAGCTGTGAATCACTGGGCAACAACTGAAACCTGAGAGAAAAATGAAACATAAAAAGAAGAGATCTTGGAAATATGACACATTACATGTTTTAAAAGATATCAACTATTGTGTCATAAGTATGAGACCATACCTCTGCTCCTCCACCTCCAGCATCTTCCTATAGGCATTGATCTCCATGTCCAGAGCCAACTTAACATCCAGAAGGTTTTCATAGTTCTCCAGTTGGCTGTACATCTGGCTTGTCATGTTTAAAAGCTCCTGTTCCTTTTGACAAAGTTTCTGCTGCCAAATCTCCCGTTCCCTATCCAGAGTCATCTCCAGCATCTGAAAACGATCTTCTAGCTCCATTTTCTAACAGAACATGAATGCAAAAGGTAGAAATCATTATCTAAAAATTATAGAATCATACAATTGAAAACTTCAAATACGTTCACTGATGACAGCAAAACTACACGAGAACCTTAAGCTTAATCCACAGTTAAAAAGTTTTAACCCAGACAATTTTTCGTGGCTAAACTTATCTTGGAGAGAAAAAAAAAAAAAACAAAGGTTCTTTGAATATGCATGTGGACAAGAGACAAGGTCCAGTAGGGAGAGTGATCCAACATAGATAGAGCAGCCTAGAAAAGGCAGTCTTTAGACACACACATATATAGTGGTTTAGAAGCACTCTTAACTTTGTCTGCAGCCTGACACACACACACGCATATATATATATATATATATATATATATATATATATATATATATATATATATATATATATATATATATATATATATATATATATATATATATATATATATATATATATATATATATATATATATATATATATATATACACACACACCACTATACATGTGTGTCTAAAGACTGCCTTTTCATGACAATACTCTTTACGAGGCTTTACGAGGAAGAGTATTTTTTGTATATTTGCTTTCAGTAGGAAAACATAAAATTAGGAAGACCCACTCCTCCATCCCATATTGCATTTTTTTTTTTTTTGCCCTTGATGCCTTAATAGCCAACAATAAAAAATAGCTTAAGTAATTTGAAAAAAAGCGTTCAAATCTCAGCAAGACATTAATTTGTACAGTTTGCACTATGTCAGGCAATGACAGTGGCAACTTAGACCATTTTTTGTGAGTCTTCTTTCACTGGATTCAGTGGTTTTTCAATATTGATGTCATACTACCCTGAATAGAGGTAATATTAATCCCTAGATTCTGACAACTATGTAATGAGGGGTAGAAGGGTATCTGCTTATGCATGAGCGGTTTGAGTAAAAACTGTTATTGGGAAGCACTCAGTTTTTTAGGAAATTGAAAATCATCAAGAGATTGAGTTATTTTCTTTGCACATATGACAGGATCCATTTTCTGGAGTAATAAATCATCTGCATAAATAGACAAGATATTTTACATTTCCCCGCCTTATACCCTGCAAATGTGTTGAAGTTTTTAGCTTTATAGCTAAGGATTCAACAGCCAGTGCAAATGTTGGTACTGGTAATATATTGCTTATGGTACTGGTAAATACAGGTAATATCCCTTACGCATGTCTCGGACTCCAGTTCTTGAGGGCTGCTGTCCTGCATGTTTAGATGTGTCCTTGCAGCAACACACCTGATTCAAATTAATGGTCATCCTCAGTCTGTCATCAATCAGTTTGACCTGGACAGATCTGTTAATGACAAAATCATTTGTATAAGGGTGTGCTAAAGCAGGGAAACATCTTAAACCTCCAGGACACTTGCCCTCGAGGATGAAACCCCTGTCCTATGGATTCTATGAGACAGAGTGAAGTATTTTGAATGTTGACCATTTTGAATGTGGGCCCAAGGCGCTGAAGTAAGGAGCTGCACCCAGGAGATGAAGTTTTGACAGTATTCAAACATTTTCATCACCTTAAATAGGTACCACCACTCCACTGTTGAAAGCTTTTTCAGCATTCAAGTAGAGACACCCACCCACACACACACACACACCCACACAGGCCAATTAATCAATTTTATCTAAATCTCAAATAAGTGGCTGAGTTGCTGTACAATCTCCTTATGGTTGTCTTGATAGTTTCAGGTATTTAGACTGGAAGTTATGGATATTCTGTTTTTCAATTTAGATGAGAAAATGGGGTTAACATACAAATTGTGTAAATATAGTGTGGAAAAATCCAGAATGTGTCCTGTGTGGCTGTCCCCTACAAACCCCCCCCTTTTTCTAAAAAAAAAGAAAAAAAAATATGTTTTTAAAATGACAAACGTATGCTTTTTCTGCCCATAAGTATATAATCCCTTCCACTGCAACACATCCTCCAACCATTTTCTGAATACTATGTTGAACGTGAAACCATCTACTAAAATTAAAAGTAAAAATGGCCTTCATAACGTATATGCTTAAAAATAAATGTAGGATCTAAGAATAAAATAAGCTGCAATAATAGGCTGTAGCTAGTCTTTTTGTGGCACAATTAAGTCAAAATTGTTGCGCTCTAGTGCCACAGTGATTGATGTCCACAACGGGAAAGACTGACAGATGGCGCACCTGTTAGTGAGTATAGGGATGGCTTTCAGTGTTAAGGCATCAGAAGGAAGAAAAAAAAAACAAAAAGTATCTGAGGTATTTAAGTGGGGCAGAAAAATGTAAGAAAATTGAGGAAAATTTAGTCAAAGGATAAAGGTAAAGTATTTATTTGCAATGTGGGGAAGAAATAATTTGGATCAAAAGGATTAGGAATTAGGAAACATGTTTATCAGTAAAATGAAATTCAATTTCTAAATTTCTTATCACCAATCTCCATCTTCAACAAGTGCTCACAGGATGATCATGTTTAAAGAATACAGGGGGGAAAAAAAAAAAACTTACACAAGGGTTTAAAAAAAAAAAAGAAGAAGAAAAAAGGCTTAAAGTGATGCATTACTATCACAAATTTAATTTTTTGACAATCCAAGATGTGGATGACTACACACCTTCCAACATGTCTTCATTGGACTGTTTTCATTAACCCAGGCCCTCACGGCCCACTGTCCTGCATGCTTTAGTGTTACTCTGCTGTGTGCAGGTCTTATAAAATGCTGATGGTGATCCGATCATGCAGGTTGCAGGACGCAGGAGACATGCAGGAGAGTGGACCCTACCAACCCAGGGTTGAACAGCATTGTTCATTATTTACAAGTAAAAGAAATCATTTTGTTCTTTAACCAACTCCTTCATGCTATATTGCAAACTGATCTTACATCTTTCTGGTACTGCTGAAGCTTAGAGCTGAGGGTCTCCAGTCTAAACTTTGTGGCTTCCAATTCATCTTTAGCAGCAGATGCAACATTGCTTTTCTCCCACACAGCCAGCTGGGCATTCTGTAACTAAGGGGGAAAAAAAAAAAAAATTAACAATTGCTATAATTCACTTTTTGCATCAGAAAAATCTGGTAAATATGCATTTTTAATTTGATTGAACCTTTGTGCTAAAAGTCTTATCAATCTCCTCTTTGTACTGCTGAAGCTGAATCTCATGGTCCAGACGCAGTTGCTGCATTGTCTCAGCAAGTTTACTGTCAAACTCTTGTCGTCCCGTTTCCACTTCCACAACATGGCTTGTGCGTCTGCTCTGGATCCCCAAAATCTCCTTTACATAAATATTAAATAAAAATGAATTGTGCAACTCTCTCTTTAATGTGACACAGAAGATGTAAAGAATATTCTGTAAACAAAAATTGGATTCACAGACAATAATATATACCCAAGACTGCCAGCTTAAATGTGGGCATCTGCTTGTGTGGCTCTTACCTGCTCACTGATGTTCTTCTGGAGTTCAAGTTGTTCATTTAGTGTTTTCACTTGATTCTCCAAGTCTACCCTTCTCAAAACCTCAGAATTCAGATGGTTCTTAGTGTCTTCAAGCCAGCTCTCCACCTGGTGACAAGCCATACACACATAAGTATTCTAAAACATACATTAACTGCTGACAGAATCTGACAGTCAAAAACGTAGTTCCATTAGGACACAGTGTACACTGACCATTTGGTGGCTTTTATCATGGCAACAGTTGACATTAAGATTAAGGTAATAATAAAAAAGGAAAACACAAAACTGCTATGTGCATGACTTAGAGTCGAGTCAGCAAGCAATTGTGCTGAGATATCACACCTTGACCTATCTAGAGCAGTACAAGTTTCAAGAGCATGAAAAATAAGCCTGCATATTTTTGCATGTGTGTGTATGCACATTTTATTCTACAGCTATACAAGTTTCGTTTTCAGCAAAGGACTCACCCTTTAACTTTGATAGAAAGGAGAAGGTAGCATATCCTACTAGATTATCTGTAAAATGGATATTTGCTTGCTGGCACAACGATAAATTTATACATAAGAAATGAAGCTTAATTGAATGATCTACCTTTAAATCGAAGACAAAGAATGAAAAAAAAAACATACTAAAAAGGTAACCACTTGTTTGCTATGTTTTACTTATGGAATGGAGTTTACTTGTACACTTGTAATGTTTTGTTCACGAGATTCCGTTCTAGGGCCAATCTTGTTCAGTTTATACATGCAGCCCTTGGGAAGTATTATCCGGAACCACGGCATTAATTTTCATTGTTATGCTGATGATACGCAGCTGTATCTGTCTATGAAGATGAAACAGAACCATTAGACAAACTTCAGGTGTCTTCAGGACATCAAGGACTGGATGTCCAGAAATTTTTTGCTACTAAATTCTGATAAAACAGAGGTTGTTGTTTGTGGTCCAAACACCTCAGGAAGGGATTAGATGGTGTTGTGATGGCCTCCAGTAAAACTGTGAGAAACCTTGGTGTTATTTTTTTATCAGGATTTGTCATTTAAACAGCAGATTAATCAGGTTTGTAAAACTGCGTTTTTCCACCTCCGTAGTATCACAAAGATCAGGAGCATCCTCTCCCAGAGTGATGCTGGAAAACTAATTCATGCATTCGTATCTTCTAGACTAGATTACTGTAACGTGTTGTTGGCTGGATGTCCAAGTAATTCTCTTAACAGCCTCCAGCTGATCCAAAATGCAGCAGCGCGAGTGCTGACAGGAATCAACAAGAGAGACCACGTCTCTCCAGTTTTAGCTTCCCTCCATTGGCTCCCCGGAAAATTTAGAATCTAATTCAAAATTTTATTACTGGCATATAAAGTCCAAAATGGCCTAGCTCTGCATTATTTCCAAGACCTGATGGTTCCTTATGTTCCTAACAGAGTTCTCCGTTCTCAGGGTGCAGGTTTACTCGTAGTTCCTAGAAGATCCAGATGTAGATCTGGAGGACGGGTCTTCTGCTACCAGGAACCATCACTATGGAACCAGCTTCCAGTTTGGGTGAAGGAGGCTGACACCACCTCCACCTTTAAAACCAAACTTCAAATGTTTGTGTTCAGTAAAACATCTAGTTGGTGTAAACTTTAGTGTGTCAGGACCAGTAGTCCCAGCTGCAGCTGCAGGACCAGACTGGAGCAGCAGGTCTACAGCAGCTGGTCTTCAACACAGCTTCATCTGGATCTGCTGCTGTAGACCTGCTGCAGGGGGGCACCAACATGATCCACTGAGTGGTTCCCCTTCACCTTCTCTGTTTCTCTTTGTCTTCTCTGTCTCTGCTTCACCTCAACCCTCATTTATTAACAATATCCCATAAGCATAATTGTGCTCCATTGTTCTTGTAGATTTTTGTGCTTGTCTGGCCCTTCTTTTCCTCTTCTTTGCATGTCCTGCGGACCAGAACCTCAGGAGCTGCTTGCTGACCTGCAATTCCACCTCTGACCATCCCAGTGTCTGCCTCCACCTGTCTGTGTGGATGTCTGTTGGATATTTGCTGACATCCTGACCTGCAGTCCTCATCTATGTGGATCACCAACTATCCATATGTCACCGCTACATACATAGACATCTTAGTTCTGCTGCTGATGTATAGTTATACTAATGTATCTTGCCTTTTGCGCCTTTGACAGTGTGTTTGTGTCTGCTGTTTTTCCATCCTCTTTCTGATCTCCCTTTTCCTGTTCTACCCAGTTTGTCTTCAGCAGGAGGGTCCCCCATTAAGATACAGATCCTGATTAAGGTTTCTTCCCTCTTAAATGGGAGAATCCCCCCACCCCCTCTGTTTGATTAAGGTTTTTCTCCCACTATGGAACTTTTTACCTTATGTATTACGTAATAATTGCTCGGGGGTCAAGGTCTGGGCCTCTGGAAAGATCCTAGAGACAACTTGTGTTGTAATAAACGCTAAATAAATGAAATTGAATTGAACTTAATGTTAGAAGGGCCAGTTTTCTTACACTGACGTCAGGCATTTCTTCTTTCACAAAGTTGCACCAATCACATCCTGACAGGTACTGACTTCGGCGTGTTTCCTCTAGCGGGAGTTCCAGGTAGATTTTTCTGGGTTAGGCCATTTGCATGTGTCTCCATTACCAGGAACAGCCCTGTGAAAACAGCCTTCAGGAACCTTTGCCAGGAGAAAACGTCTCTATAGCAGGAGAGGTTCTCAGGTTGGCTAACAGGAACCTCCTGGTGGGGGGGGAGTTTCAGCTTCGTCAATTACATTCTCCATTCTGATGTGAACATAAATCACACAAACACGACTCATTCGAACCAGAGACATTTTGCTACAAGTACATTTGATAAAAGCTAAAGACAACTTGATAGATGGACCAAAAAGTCAGTTTAGGTGTTTGTGAATTATGCAAATGTAGAGTTCCAATAGAGGAATTTTCTTTCAATCTGATCGCCAACACAGCGGTGCAAGTTTAAAAAACAAAAATGAGTAAGATTCATTGTTTACATGTTTCCTATTTAATTCTATTGCAGCATTTTTTTTATTTTGTCTCGTTTTATGCTGCTGACCGTTTTGTGAAAAGCAAAAAAAGCGCATTACCACCACCTTGTGGTGGCTGTCCTTTTTTAGTCAAAGGTTGCTGTGTGGTGCTCTGGTGTCGTGGAGACACTTAGGCTGAAGGGACTGAGAAGACGATCAACCTTGTTGGAGGTTCCACGTTTTTTGACATCATCTGGGCTTAACATTCCTTTGTGTGATTGGTCAGACATGTTTAGTGGGAGAAGTTATTGCAGAGAATTTAAAAAAAAAAATAAAAATAAAATAAAAATCCCTGCTTCTCCTCTGGTGGTGAAGCTTGTGCTGTGATTGTTGCTGCAGCAGATTCATATTTGTGTCAGCAGAGCAGGGAAATCAAACAATGATCATTTATGATAATCATGTAGTGTTTAGTCTACTTTATTCTGTGGTCTTCAAATTACTGTGCAAACTGAGACACTGTCGTTTCTGCATCGAGACAGCTGATGTATGTTTGACCACACTTGGATGCAACTGCCGAAATTAAATCTGCCAAATGTGGATCTTCTCTCAACTTTTTATTCATGATAATCTAATAAATTCAGTCTTAGTCAGTCAGCTAGTGGTAGACTTATTATACAGGAGGTGTTACTTTTTTCTACAACAGTAAATTCAATTAAAAAAAAAAAAAAAAAAAAAAAAAAAAAAAAAAAAAAAACCATCATGTCTGCTATCATAACCCTGCTGTCATATTGGTGTTTCTGTCACAGTACATGTGCAGCAGTGGGAAGATCTGGTAAGATCTTCCAGGAGTTCTGAACCAGAGTTTCTCATCAAGCCTAAAATGTCCTGCCCAGAAAAAAAGAAAAAAAGTTTGTTCTCATCCCTAAGCTGGCAATAAGAATACATTTTTCTTTTGGAGTCTAAACAACCTCAAGGCTGCAAAAATCTAAAAAAACTCAGTTTTGCTTTAAAATTTTTTTAAAGGCACTTTGGCATAAACCCAGAGTAAAGAAGAATTACCCAGTTACCTTATGTTTATTGCTCCCCAAGTTCAAATCATGTTGCATTTGCTGTACTTCAGAACTGGGTAGTGTAAATTAACGCAACAATGGCAACAAGGTGTGGAGTGTAATTTCTAACTCCACTCCTCAAACCAGCCATTTTGAACAGAGCTGTGAAGACAGGTGAAAAGGGTGTTCTAGTTTCATATCAACTGACCAAAGAATGTAAGAAGCTGTCAAGCCCTAAAGAAAATGTGTCCACTGCGAGATATAAGGGCATGTCTTCTTTAAGACAATAACTGGGGTATCATTTGAATGTTTTAATGTAGCTTTACGTCATACTTTTTTGAACTGGCTCTGCAGTTCAGTAAAATCTTTGCCAAGTGTCGTGTTCTCAGACAGCAGCTTGGTATACTCGGTATCCTTGGTATTCAAGATCGCCTCAGTTTTCCTCCACTGCGCCACTGCATTTGCCAGATCACTGTCCTTCTTCTGGTTCCTGAAAGAGACAGCAAGTTGGCATGTACAATGAAACCCATACATACAAAACCCTGTTCAGCTTGTTGCAATTATAATTTTTTTTTTCTCCTTTCCATTCTTGTCGGTCTGTTCAATCACCCATTACTGATGCTATTAAATTAGCAAAAAGTTAATTGCGACCTATACATTTCACTTAATTTTAATCAGCCTTGTAATTAGTAATCAATACATAGTCCATATAGACTATAATTATAAATGTGATCAACGTTAAGGCTTATAGTCTCACTGCTGTCAGACATTTAACAAATTATATACAATAGAATTGAGATTATTAAAAATGGCTGAGTTTGGAGTGATTTCAATAAAGTGATCAGAGCAATAGTCTTAGGCACATATAGTCAAATTATGTTATGCACCATCATTTACCCCCAAAATGATGTGCCTGTTTTTCAGTAATGTAGCTCTCATTCTTGGGTCAGTGGAACAGGACAGACCTGCATGAGTTAATTCACAAACGGTATCATGACTCCAAGGATAATTTCAATCATTTGTTCTTTTTTCCCCATTTTTCCTGCTGATAGTCTAATAGATTATCTGGATTGCTTTGTGGATTTTTTTGTGGCGAGTTGGACGTTGAGACAGTTTGCCGCAACATCTTGCAATCACTGAAATAACATTCTCATAATAAGAAGTTCAAGGAATAATAAAAAAATTTAAAAAAAAAGCATAAAAAAGTGGTTTACCATTGAATATCTTATCCATTTCAAATATCTCCATTTATTAAGATAAAATGAATTCAAATGTAATCAAATTCAACCAAGTCAGGTAGATTTGTATTACTGACAGCAATATTGCATTATGCTCTTAAGGAGAGCATAGTGTTTAAAAAAAAAAAAAAAAAAAAAAAAAAAAAAAAAAAAACTCGGTTTTTCCAGGCATTTCGATAACCCAGTTTATAGCTAAAGGGTTATGGAAACTATTTTTGCGCATTTCCATGGCTCTAAGCAGCGCTGGATGTGATTTAGCCAGTTAATCTAAATTCAGAAAAATCTATTCTATAGCTCATTTTAGAGGACAAAAATAAATAAATGAGCATTTAGCCTTATATGGAAAACTATAAAACGCAAGAATCCCAGACCCAGCAGAGGAGCTGACATAACGGCACACAATAAACTTTCCATCTTCCATCAAGCTTAATTTGACATCCAAGAGGCATCTATTTAGATCCCAAAGCCACCTCATCTGGCTCCTATCAATGCAGAAGACTAGCAGCTTTACTCTGAGCCCTTACCAATCACTGAGCTTCTCAGTGCTCAAACACTCTGTGGCGGAAAATCATTTCGGCCACTTGCATCGGCAATCCCGTTCTTTAGGCCTCTTGTGATCATAGGCGAGAGTGGGAATTTAAACTGGTAAATCAAGAGCTTTGCCTGTCGGCTCAGCTCCTTCACCACAAAACGACCGATGCATCGTTTGCATCACTGTACCAACCCACCTGTCAGTCTCCTACTCCATTTTTACCTCACTTGTGAGCAGGAGTATGATACTTGAACTCCCCCACTTGGAGCAGGATCTAATCCCCAACCTGGAGAGGGAAGTCTGTTCGACTCCAGAGGGCAAAAACCAAACACACAATAAGGTGTTACATTGGCGGAAACCCTGCATTTAATCCAGGGATCTAGCATGTCGCCTCTCCTTTTTACATTGGGTGATGCCGAGTTGCGTGTTGAGCTGCCCCAAGAATGACTTGCTTCGGAAGGGTCAATTAACCGCGTGAAAGTTCTAATGTAAACAGAACTAATGTGGGGTGGCGGGTCGTGGGAGTTGATGGCATAACCAGAGTACAACCCATCAGGGACGATTTTTTTTTATGAAATAAGGAAACAGAGTATAGAAAGCAGGAGGTCATAGATATTTGCAGGATGAGTAGCTGGGGAGACAAGGAGATCTGTGAGCTACTCAGCCTCAGAACTGAGGCCGCCATAAACCAGTGTAGGTCCGGAACCACAAAGGAGAATCCATTGTTTGAACAACTGGCCACAAAAACACAAACCTGGTCTTTGCAGGAAGCAAAACCGAACCAAAAAAAAAAACGCTCATCCCAATGTTTATCCTCCAGCAATATTAGCGAGATCTAATCTAAAAATGCCTAAAACTGGTGCCATGTTTCAGTAAACAGTAGAGGCAGACGCATTGCAGACACTAAGGGGGAAAGAAACTAAGTAACTCTTGTATGGCATTTGTCAAAAAAGTTGTGGAAGTTGAGTCCTCTCACCAGGACAAGTGTTGGCGGTAAAAAAAAACCTCACATCCCCCATGGGTGTGATGCCCATGGCGGTCCAGTAATGCAAGTCAATTATAACTGGCTCGAATGCAGCCCGTTACTGTTCTGACGTAACGGGCTGCATTCGAGCCGTAACAATGTGAGACTCTACACAGCCGAGGGACAGTCCCCAACCAATCCCCAGCTAAGCACTAGCTCCGTAAAAACAAGCCCAAATACCCCCAACTCGCATCTCCTAATATTTAGAAGTGGTTTCTCACAACCAAAAAATAAATTAAAAAAAAAAAAGGCCAAAGCTGCATATAGTAAGACTTGGCAGCTATGTCTCAACAAGGGAATAACATGAGAAAAATCAAAAATTGAGATGCAAAAAACTGATCAGTAACATAAAGAATACACAACTATTAAGCACACATTTTAACAGCCTCAGATGTACTTAAACACACATTAAAAGCTCCTTTAGACAAATCATTGCTAAAGGAATAGCTTTCACGACCTTGTCAAAATTTGCCTTCAGAACACACCAAAACATATTTACCAAATATATACATTAAATATACACTATATTGCCAAAAGTATTCACTCACCCATCCAAATAATGGGAATCAGGTGTTCCAATCACTTTCGTGACCACAGGTGTATAAAAATCAAGCACCTCGGCATGCAGACCGTTTTATGTTACAACTACTGGCAGCTGCCTTCGACACAGTAGACCATCAAATCCTTTTGTCTCGCCTAGAAAGCTGGGTGGGCATTCAAGGTAATGTTTTAAAATGGTTCAGATCATACCTAACTGAAAGGAGTTTTTGCGTCCGTCTTGGACGTACAGAGTCCTGCAGGACACCTCTTACATGTGGTGTACCTCAGGGTTCTGTTCTCGGACCTCTTCTGTTATCATTGTACCTGCTTCCACTTGGATCAGTTCTCCGTAAACATGGGATTTCATTCCACTTTTATGCTGACGACAGCCAGATTTATATACACCACTAAAGCAGGAAGAAGCATATTCTGCTCAACGTTTAGATTATTGCAATGCTCTTTATGTTGGAGTTACTCAGAAATCACTTGCTCGGTTGCAGTTAGTCCAGAACGCTGCTGCCCGTCTTTTGACTGGTGCGCGGAAACAAGAGCACATTACTCCCATTTTAGCATCACTTCATTGGCTCCCAGTTCGTTTACGCATTGATTTTAAAATTCTTTTATTTGTTTTTAAATGTCTTCATGGTCTCGCTCCAAAGTACCTATCTGACCTGATCCAGGGGTACAACCCTCCTCGCTCCCTCAGGTCAACAAATCAGATACAGTTAGTCGTCTCCAAGACCAAGAGGAAACTGAGAGGTGACCGAGCCTTTTCAATCTTCGGACCAAAGATCTGGAATGAGTTGCCCCTGGACCTCAGACAGATGGACTCATTTTCCACTTTTAAATCTGCTCTTAAAGCATATTTTTTCACTTTGGCTTTTAATTGAGTTGGAATCTGGAGACTGTATTGTATTTTAATTGTCTTATGTCTGATTATTGCCATGCTCTTTTACTAATTTTATGCTTTGTTCAGCACTTTGGTGAACCTTGTTTTGTTTAAAGTGCTTTATAAATAGAGTTGAGTTGAACTATTTGTGAAAGAATATGTCGCTTTCAGGAGCTCAGTGAAGTCCAGTGTGGAACTGTGACAGGATGACACCTCTGCAACAAATCCAGTCCTGTCAGCTGTATTAGAGCATGGAAGTTTGGGAACGACAGCAACTCAGCCACAAAGTGGACAGCCTTGCCACAAGAGTTGAAACTGTTATAGCTGCAAAGTGTGGGCCAACGTCATATTGAACCCCTTGGGTTAGGAATGGGGTGCAATTTAAACTCATATGAGAGTCAAGGCAGGTGAGCGAATACTTTTGGCCATCCTCCACCTAGAGAACAAATCACTCAGTTTTAGTTAAAATACTTCAAAATGGAGAAGTGTCTTTGAAGCCAATTGTTCAAAGTCTTTTTGGATTTTGGCACATTGTTCTTAATATTTTGTTTTTTTTTCCTTTCTATCCTTTGAAATTGTTTCTTAAATTTTTTATTCATTGTGATTAAGAATGTGATTTAAAAATTTAAAATTTTTAAAATTCTTAAATCAGAATGTTTGATCAAGAATTATAAAGAATTTAAAAATCAAAACAAAAGGCTTAAAAAAATAAATTCAGTGAACATTGCAGGAATCTGAAATATTCTTTCAAACAGCGTTGCATCATCTGCAAATTGACTTATCAATTGCAATAATAAATCTTCTGTGGTTACATTAATGACAGAAATCCATGCAACGAGAATTAAGTAGAATACTAAAATATCCATCTACAGATGTACAAAATCAATATTCCAGCTTTTAAATAAAAATCTACATTAATTGTTGAATGAACTTTGAAAAAAACCCAGCCCTACCAATCATATGAGGCCTTAACTTCTCCCATCTCCACCTACAAAGTGTCAAAAAACCTGACCTGTGAACAAGTGAAACTAAAGGTTTAACAATACTTTGGCTTCTCTGAGAACACAAAACCTTTTTCCTCTCAACTGTTGAATTTGAGTCGAACAAACAACCCAATGGAAGAAGCTACTCCACTGGCTATCTTCCAGGGAACTGCCTTTACTACTGTCCCTGACTTTTCATGTCAGTTTGTGGTTACATCTTGACCAACAGTATTAAAACAATAACAAAATATTGTGCATGCATTCAGAATTTAACAAGGAACACAAAACATCCACCACTCAAATTCAAAGGCAGACTGTTCTATTTATAAAAAAAAAACTTTTAGAACCACAAGGATCAATTTAGCTTTTAAAGAACAGAGGCTAAATATTGGCATCCACAATGCTATGGTATTGGAAAACTCAGAGATTTTAAAAAGACCTAATGAATGCTGCTTCCTCACCAAAAACAAAAGCTGGTATTTTATGGTAATAACAGGACAAGCTCTTCTAACCATGCTGAGGTTTTATAAGCATTTGCTGACAAAGATGAAAAGTTAGCTAGACATCCACTGTGTTCCTGGTACTGTGTTTACTGGCTTGTCAAACAAAATACAAGAGTTGTTTTCCCCCCTCTTCATAAATTCAAAAACAGAAAAAGAAAAAAAAAAACACCCAGATGAATGTGAAGTGTAATTAAATATTTGAGAAGGGGTAGAATTAAATAAGCTTTACATTATCCTACCCCTTTTCTTCAACTTCGGCGACTCCCTTATGCTCCGACCTGACTCTAGACTGTTTTGTTCCTGTTGACCTCTCTGAGCTGACCTCAGTCGTCAATGGATCTAAATCATCCACGTGTCTGTTAGACCCAATCCCTACTCGACTAGTGTCCATACTGGTTCTGCTGGACCTCAGATGATGGGTTAGTGTCCATACTGGTTCTGCTGGACCTCAGATAATGGATTAGTGTCCATACTGGTTCTGCTGGACCTCAGATAATGGGTTAGTGCCCATACTGGTTCTGCTGGACCTCAGATAATGGATTAGTGTCCATACTGGTTCTGATGGACTTCAGATAATGGGTTAGTGTCCATACTGGTTCTGCTGGACCTCTGTGCTGAGGTCCAGCCAACCATTATCTGTTTTGATACTATAGATCAAAGCATTTTACTGCAGAGACTAGAGTATGTTGTTGGGATTAAAGGGACAGCTCTAGATTGGTTTAAATCATATCTGTCTGATAGATTCCAGTTTGTTCATGTTCAAGAGGTTTCTTCCGTACAGACGAGGGTCTGCTATGGTGTCCCGCAGGGTTCAGTGCTAGGGCCAATCTTGTTCAGTTTATACATGCAGCCCTTGGGAAGTTTTATCCAGAACCACTGCATTAATGTTCATTGTTATGCTGATGATACGCAGCTGTATCTGTCTATGAAGATGAAACAGAACCATCAGACAAACTTCAGGTGTCTTCAGGACATCAAGGACTGGATGTCCACTAATGTTTTGCTCCTAAATTCTGATAAAACAGAGGTTGTTTGTGGTCCAAACATCTCAGGAAGGGATTAGATGGTCTTGCGATGGCCTCCAGTAAAACTGTGCGAAACCTTGGCGTTATATTCGATCAGGATTTGTCATTTAAACAGCATATTAATCAGGTTTGTAAAACCGCGTTTTTCCACCTCCGTAATATGACAAAGATCAGGAGCATCCTCTCCCAGAGTGATGCTGGAAAACTAATTCATGCATTCGTATCTTCTAGACTAGATTACTGTAACGTGTTGTTGGCTGGATGTCCAAGTAATTCTCTTAACAGCCTCCAGCTGATCCAAAATGCAGCAGCGCGAGTGCTGACAGGAACCAACAAGAGAGACCACGTCTCTCCAGTTTTAGCTTCCCTCCATTGGCTCCCCGGAAAATTTAGAATCCAAATTCAACATTTTATTACTCGCATATAAAGTCCAAAATGGCCTAGTGCCGCAATATTTGCAGGGCCTAATAGAACCGTACGTTCCTAACAGAGTCCTCAGGGTGCAGGTTTACTCGTAGTTCCTAGAAGATCCAGATGTAGATCTGGAGGACGGGTCTTCTGCTATCAGGAACCATCACTCTGGAACCAACTTCCAGTTTGGGTGAAGGAGGCTTACACCACCTCCACCTTTAAAACCAAACTTCAAACGTTTGTGTTCAGTAGAACATCTAGTTGGTGTAAACTTTAGTGTGTCAGGGCCAGTAGTCAAAGCTGCAGCTGCAGGACCAGATTAGAGCAGCTCATCTTAAACAGCTTCGGTGTAGATATGCTGCTGTAGACCTCTGCTGCAGGGGGGCACCAACATGATCCACTGAGTGGTGCCTTTCACCTCCTCTGTTTCTCTTCACCTTCTCTGTCTCTGCTTCACCTCAACCCTCATTTATTAACAGTATCCCATAAACTTAATTGTGGTCCATTGTTCTTGTAGTTTTTTGTGCTTGTCTGGCCCTTCTTTTCCTCTTCTTTGCATGTCCTGCAGACCAGAGCCTCAGGAGCTGCTTGTTGACCTGCAGTTCCACCTCTGACCATCCCAGTGTCTGCCTTCACCTGTCTGTGTGGATGTCTGTTGGATACTTGCTGACATCCCGACCTGCAGTCCTCATCCCCGTGGATCACCGTCTATCCATATATCACCCATATACACAGAAGTCTAATTGGACTACTGATGATAGTTACTATTGTATCCTGTCTTGTACCTTTGACGGTGTTTCTATGTCTCTATTCTTTCTTATTTCTTGCTCTACCCGGCTGGTCTTCAGCAGGAGGGTCCCCCCTCATGAACCAGGTCCTGGTCCAGGTTTCTTCCCCCTCATGATCCAGGTCCTGGTCCAGGTTTCTTCCCTCTTAAAGGGGAGTTTTTACCTGCCGTTGTTTATGTAATAATTGCTCGGGGGTCATGTTCTGGGTCTCTGGAAAGATCCTGGAGACAACTTATGTTGTAATAGACGCTATTTAAATAAAATTGAATAAATATATTATACACACACACACACACACACACACACACAAGATTTATTTTATAGATGCATTTTGTGTGTACATTCATTTATAACAGATTCATTTATTTATAAAGCTTTATTTTCAAGGGGCTGTATATGTTCAAGTGTGTGTGTGTGTGTGTATATACACGTTTTTATAGATTCATACTTGTGTTAACTAGTATACAATGTTTTGGACATGTCTGGAATTAATCAATAAAACAAAATATAAATGAAGCTGTTGGTCATGTAGTTTTTATATCAGAAATGAGATTACTGTGGAGCCTTTTTATTGCTGTAGACGTAGAGAGAACAGATGTCACAAAGTCCACATCTCTGTCATTTTGTGTTTTGTAGCTCAAAGGTGAAGTGGCCTGTGAAGTGAGGGAGGCGTTTTAAGGATATGATGCAAGTGATAAAAGAGAAGCCCCTGCTGTTGCTAACTGTAGTTGGGAAGTGTTGGAGTAAAACATCTGTGTTTAAAAAGCAGTTGCTAAGCCACATGACAGAGCTTCTGTGATGGCATCAGAGCTTAATGGGGTTCACGCCAAGAATAATGTTTCTACCTACTGTTACGGACATATATTGAACTTGTCCTGTTGCATTCAGCAAAACACATGCCTGAGTGTTGAAGTTTTGTTTAAATTGATGAAGAACTAAGGTCATAGTATGTTAAGTCTACATAGCACACCAATTTACTAGATGATTGTGAAGTGACTTTCACCTAGACCTGTAACTGCAAAAATGGATCTCATACTCTTGTTGCAGACAGTATACATTCGTCTGCTCTGCATACCAAATTTCATATCTGTGAAAATTCTAAGAACTGGAATGATGACACTAAACAAGCCTCTGGATATGACTGCCGACAGCCTCAACGTGATTTTAGATTATAGTATATGAGGGCATTTTCAATGGAACTGATTCGCTTATGAGTGCTGCAAAACAGAGGTCATTTATATCGGATATTGTTGTACACAAATATGTCCCACAATTGGAGTTGATGAGGACATGAGACAGGAGGTTGACGCATTCTATGAGCAACTCAAGTGGAAAAGTACCTTACCTGCCTGACAGATAGTGAAACTAAACAGATATAAAAGAAAACAAAATGGTTTTATAATATTAACAACAATGGTGTTCAAATAAAAAAAAAAAAAAAAAAAAAAAAAAAAAAAAAAAAAAAAAAAAAAAAAAAAAAAAAAAAAGGTAAGGTTTTATCATTTTGGATAGTCAACTTTCCTTGGTTTGGTCAATTTCATCAAATTTTGTCTCAATATAGTGATGACGGCAAGCTGCCTGTCAAAATATGTTAGATCCTTTGACCTTATAACATAAAGGCTGACCCCATCACTGGACTTTAAAACTCACAAACAATAAGGAATGAATTTACAGTAAATTTCTTGGACATCGTCTTA
The DNA here is from genome assembly GCA_014839995.1 of Xenentodon cancila. NCBI lineage: Eukaryota > Metazoa > Chordata > Actinopteri > Beloniformes > Belonidae > Xenentodon > Xenentodon cancila. The sequence continues at coordinate 20,168 of JABWDQ010000004.1, forward strand.
GCTTTTGGTCCAGAGGGAGCTGATGCTGATGTTCCTGAGGCAATAAAGTTTTTTTTATATCCTTAATTTAACTAGGTGTCAATTTCATTGAGATTAAAACCTATTTCACAAGTAATATCTGACCAAGGATGCAGAACTTAAAAAAAAAAAAAAAAAAGGACGAGACAAACCCCACAAACAAGCTCCGTCAAAACAACTCAAATCAAATAATTATACCCATCAAGAAAACTTCTCTTGCCTGCAAAACTGACTTGAATTCACCCAGAGTAGAGTTCTGTAAATTTCATGTCCATTTGAAATGTGCTCCAGGAGGATGGAGCAGCAAATGTTAAAGCTCTCTTTCCAAGCTCTGTGCAAACATTTGTACAGTATTTTTAAAGTACTTTGGGAGCGGAGAGCATAGTGGCTTTGGGTCATGTAGTTGCACAGGTAAGGAGGGAGCAGTTCAAGTATGGATTTGTAAATGAAAGTGAACCAGTGGGAATGCCTGCAGATGTACAGAGCTGGGCATTCTGCTGTGGTGTACAGGTTCAATTACTTAAGCTTGTGCTCACTAGAGCAATTACAACGGCTTCAGTGGAAAGGTCATTGTCATAACTAAAAACATACAGTCTGAATAGGAGAGATTCAAGACGACTTTCCTCCACTGCGATAATTTCCATTGAGGTGAAGAATGAAACTAATGCAAAATAAGTAGGACTTTCACAATAAGGTGACTTTGAAGATAGACACTTGTGGAGAACAATAGGGGCATAGACTTCTCTAACAAACAAAGGCAAGATAAAAAGTGGGTTTTTAAATGTCTTCTTTTTTTAAAATTTAAAAAAAAAAGGAATCAGAATTAAAAAAAAAAAAAAAACATGTAAGTGCTAATCATAATATTTTCTCTCACACCCACGGCAAATATTTCTAACTTCTGATCAGTGGATTTGAGGAGCGTGTAAGTCAAATAGCAAGTTAGAGAAAAGTGAAACACTCCTGATTGCGTTCATATTTTAAACTTACTTGGTTTTAAGCGCTCCATTCTCCTCGTGAAGATTCCCATAGACGATCAGCAGGCGGGCCCGCTCCGCAGCCAAGTCATCCAGGGACCTTCTGACATCGGCCAACTCCTGCTCGTACAGCCGCCGCACAGTGCTCATCTCTCGTCTCTTTGATTCGTCCTTTTCCTCCAGCTGAAACAATATTGAACACCTTTCGCTCTCCAACTCTTGAACTCGCTGGATGTAGTTGGCGAGGCGGTCGTTGAGTTTTCTAAGCTGATCTTTTTCCTGGATGCGGGACATGCATGTTGGACTGGTGGGTGTGAGCGGGGCGGCGGCTGCCCCGCAGCCGCTAGTGGACCGGCTTCTACGGCTGCTGGAGGTGGCTGGGGTGGAGATGACCGAGGACATCATGGACGTAGGTTGGACACTTTTCGTGAGAATAAACTAAAGTTTACCCGGGTCTTAAAAAACGACCTACAACTACGGTCGCCTGCAGGTAAATTTAATCCACAAGAACAAAACGACAGTTCAAAACGGACATATCCCTCTGTAAAAGTTCCCGGTCACTGAAGCACGTAACATGTCAGATTGTGATGCTCTTTCTACATAATTGAACGAGCTCTCAGCAATACAGCTGGCCACAGCTGAAGTGAATTAATTTTGACAAGTGACCAAACAAAAGCAGGTGAGGATTGTCGGTGCACCAGCAGGTGACCCCTGGTGACGCGACCTTTCCTTGAAGGAGTTTCAAAATAAACGGTATTAATGGTTTAATGCTGAGTTTGTGATCCCTTTTCTCTTTATTATTTAGTTGAATGCTGTGGCAACAACACTGTCGATTTTTTCCACCATTTTTTTTTTTGGTACATTTTTGAGCTATTGCCACCATTCAGATATCAAAACGTTCAGGTTGTTCCTGCTATGACTTTTTGTACTTCAAATCCTTAAGCCTTTTGAGATATTCCAGGTTTTCCAAAGTCCAAGGTTCATTGGATAATAATGATGACATCTTTAATTCCTTGAAAAACTTTCATCTCTTTCAAGACCTTATTACTTCAGCATATTTTCAATTACTGTTATAGTTTTCAATCAGTAATATCAAGTGTATTTCTTTTTGAGTAAAATATGTGGAAATAAAGGAATATATATATATATATATATATATATATATAAAGGAATTTTTCAGTATCAATAATGATTTCTTACAACCATAGAATTGATCTGATATTCTTCAAATTAAACACATTTTCAGATGATTGTACAAAGTCTAATGGTACTAATATGTACTCACATCGGTACTCAGTATTGTCAAGTACTCAAATGTAAGTACTTGAACTTGTACTCTGTTTGAAAAAAATGTAGTATTAGTGCAACCCTATTTGAAAACCTTCCACCTCTTTCAGGCCTTATTACTTTAACATACTTTCAGCTAGAGACATAATTTAAACTTTAAACTCTTACCAATTGATTAAACTTTTTAAAATGCTTTCATTTTTTTTAAATATCACCATTTAAGTTTTATGAAAAATTCTGCATTCAGCCTGCGAGGGTCACGGGGGTCTGTCGGAGCCTATCCCAATGTATTGCTGGCAAAAGGCAGTGGTCCCCCTGGACAGGTCGCCAGTCCACCGCAGGGCCTCATAGACAGACAAACATGCACGCTTACAGTTATGCTCACACTTATGGGCAATTTAGAATGATCAATTAACCTAGAATGCATGTTTTTGGTCTGTGGGAGGAACCTGGAGGGAATGGGCTGGGAATTGAACCAGGAGCCTTCTTGCTGTAAGGCAACATTGCTAACCACTTAGCCACCATGCAGCTGTGGTCTGTATGGCTAAGTACTTACGACAATGACAATATCGTCTATCAACCTGGTAAGCGGCATGTAAATGCAGATGCCTGCAGCAAGCTGCCCATGCTTGAGACACGCCCTCCGGAGGAAGAACAGGGCTTGGTGCTGATGCTGGATGGAATGGATGATGCACTGGTGACCACAGAACCAGTAAGACACTGGACAGCTAAATACGTGCTATTGTCACAAGTGCATGAATATGTGTTAAAGGGTTGACCTTCAAAAGTGGAAATGAATATATGACTTATGAAAAGGATACAAGGAGAGGAGGGTTTGCAGGCCAAAGGTGTCCCAATTTTTGTTCAGTCACAGAATTACTCCACAAGTTTGGCCCCAGCTGAGATGTTAATGTCACAAAGGCCCAGGTCTGCTTTTGACCTTTTACTCCCTAATTTGAAGGCGAAAGTGGAAAAACGGCAGTGCAAACACAAAGTTAATCATGACACATGTAGCAATTCCAGGAGTTTTTCACCTGGACATCCCGTTCTGACAAGGAACTATGGATATGGTCCCAAATGGATCCCAGGAGAAACTGAGACCTGCTTTGGTCCCTTATCCTATATAGTGCTTCTGGGGAATGGACAGATCAAGAGATGAGAGCTCAGAAGATTTTCTGATGTGAATCTTGGTATACTGCAGATTGTGAGTACACCAGATCCTGTGGTGTCAGACCAAGTGGACCCCCTGAGGTCCAAACAGCTGACTCTCTAACCCCTGTGGCCTCTGAGTGACCTGCCTCAGGGGAGTGAGTCCCCACTGGCATTGTAACAATCAACACCACCTTTTTAAGACACTCTTACAGAGAGAGGTGTCCCCCTGATTATTACAGACCCTGAATAAGATAAGTAAAATAAATTAGGAAAGAAATGTCCAATACTGCAGGTGTATGACTAATACTGCTTAGATTAGCTTGAAGTGTTCCATGTACAATGTTTTTTGTTTTGTACTGTTTCCTTTTGCAGTGGAGATTGTCATCAGACCCCAGAAGGGAGGAATGTAGTGTCTTCAGATGTATGTGCAGATAGGGGAGCTCAAGGGTCGAAGCATAGGAGTCACCTGTCTAGCAATGTATATATGAGGAGGACTCATGTGATCTCAGTGCTGTCTGTGCTGCATACCACCTGCAAGTAAATAGTCACAAAGCTATCTTTGACCTCTGTGAGCTTTTTGGATTGTGCTGAGGCTACGATGTTATACGGGTAGTCAGTCATGAACACAATTTTGACAGATGAGAGGAAGAGGATGATGATGCAGACATTCAACAATCTCGACTTTTTCCCTGCAGAAAAATATACAGAGTTATGGGTCAGAGAAAGCTGACACGCTGCTAAGACTGGGTAAGTGAAGTTTATTTTTTTTTATTTTAATATCTACAATTATAGTAGTTTATTTCTGGATAATGGTTTGGGAAACATACCAACTCTCCTTTTTATTTGTGTTTTCCAGGTTTTTTTTTCAGTTTGGAAAGGGGAACCATGCATGCAAAATTGTACACTGGGAGTATTGCACAAGGTTCCAGTAGTTCTTCTTTATTATTTATTCTGGTGGCAGCACTATTATCAATTATTCCAAAAAAAATTATAGAACTGAAGGAATAGATGTTTTGGGAAAAATATTATTAGTCGATTGGCAGATGGTACTACTTTACTCTTAAGGAGAAACATATTTCAAAAGCCTTTGAGTTCATCAATCAGCTCTCAAAAGCATCAGGATTGAAATTTAATATTAACAAATATGAAATATTTGCTTTGCATGATCAATCGTGGCCATCAAGCTGCAACAAAAATATAAAAGCCCAAGTCAAAAACCTAGGTTTGTTAGCAGAAATTAAGACAAGAAAAAGGGAAAATGTTTATAGAAATGTGGAGAAATGTACAACTATTTTAAATACTTGGCTACAGAGAGACACTTCTGTATTTGCAGGTTGTTCATGTTCATGAGGTTTCTTCAGTACACATGTGGGTTTGCTATGGTGTCCCACAGGGTTCAGTTCTAGGACCAGTCTTGTTCAGCTTATGCATGCAGCCCTTGGGAAGAATGTTACCCAGAAGTACAGCATTAACTTCCATTGTTATGCTGATGATAGTAGCTGCTGACAGATAGTTATACCTGTTTTTTGTACCTTTGACGGTGTGTCTGTGTCTCTTCTTCCTTTACTTCCTGTTCTACCCAGCTGGTCTTCAGCAGGAGGGTCCCCCCTCATGATCCAGGTCCTGGTCCAGGTTTCTTCCCTCTTAAAGGGGAGTTTTTCCTGCCACTGTTTGGCTTAAGGTTTTTCTCCCACTAGAGGAGTTTTTTTCCTGTCATTGTTTATGTAATAATTAATTGGGGGTCATGTTCTGGGTCTCTGGAAAGATCCTGGAGACAACTTGTGTTGTAATAAATGCTATATGAACAAAATGTAATTGAATAAGGGCATATTGGTGGTTTAGTGGTTAGTGGTTAGGACTGTTGCCTCACAGCAAGAAGGTTCCTGATTCGATGTGGTGTGAGTATGAGCGTGCATTTGTTGTTGTTTGTCTTTGTATGTGGCCCTGTGATGGACTGGCGGCCTGTCCAGGTGATAGACTGGGGACCCCTGCTTCGCGCCTGTAATGAGTCGGGATAAGCTTGGGCAGTATGCAGTGACGCTGCGTAGGATAAAGCGGGTATATAAAAAAGGATGGATTGGATAAATATGTCTGACATTTATAATAAAACCAATAGGTTTGAAAATCAGTTGAAACTATGGTGAGTTGGGGTGATTTTATTCGTCGATGGATCTCTGCCTCGACTAAAACAGTAAGTAGAAATGCCGTTCCAATAGACGGCTGCGTCTTCTATCTGGTCCACCCGGACTTAGACATTTGGAGCGAGGATAGGAGTTCTTTATTTTGATGCGAGTTGTACAAATGGACAGAAGTTAGTATGTTATCGTTACATTTTCATCTGTTGTTATTTGTTCTATATTCTTAAAAAAAAAAAAAGTCAGATGCAGGTTCAGAATGTTGGCGCTTGGCGGCAAAGTATACCACCTCGTTGTTTTTCAACGGCAAATAACGTTGTAGAAGAAGAAGCAGCAAGCGCTGCAGAAAGAGAAGAAGAAGTTACCTTCGATTTCCGGCAAAACATCGTGAGTAGTGTCCACACGTTTTTGAAATGTGTACATCATGTTTTCTCCAATAACATACCGCGCACTTATGTGCGTGGTCACGGTGTTGTTTTAATAACATATAAATCGGTCTGATTCTTCCCTTTCGTGAATGTTTAAGATAGCATGTTTGGCAGGTTTAGCAAGTCTGAGATAAATGTGGCCAAAGTCAGCAGTGGGATCTCTGCTCTCGATCTGCGGGGTTTGTTTCAGTCAGCGGTGTCCCGGCGGTGTGTGGTGCTGCGATACCTGTGTTCGGTCGTTCTACCGATCTACTCGTTTGCAATATAAGGTAAAAGCCGCAAGGTGGACTCCGATACGTCTAACGTTGTTATTTGATTTAGACGTTCGCAATGGGACCCGGCAACGTCGATAAGATCATCACACTACAGGGAAACGCAGCCAACATCAGAAACCTGTGTATTCTGGCACATGTTGATCATGGTAGGTTACAGCGCACGCTGTCCGTATCTGGACACTTCTGCTGCTGCTCAGTCAGCATTCAAACAATATAAAGAAAAACAGGATCTCAGCATTCAACCAAAAAGCACTGAACTCCACTTTAAACATCAAGAAATTATCAATCAAGATGATTAAATTTGTGAGGGGCATGTGTACTGGGAAACAAATTACACTATATACTGTAAAGTCTTTTTTTTATTTTGAATCAAAATTGTTATTTTAATTATTATGAAGGGGTTCTAATGTCAAAAGTGAAAACTGTACAATTACATGGAACTCTGCATCTTTTCAGGCAAAACGACTTTGGCGGACTGCTTGGTTGCAAGCAATGGTATTATTTCAAATCGACTGGCTGGTAAGGTGAGGTAATTTGCAGCAGTGACGCCACAGACCATGACACAGATCTGGCATATTACATACAGGAAGTTGTCTTTTGTTCTGTTTGTTTATTTATTTATTGTTATGAATTCGTCAGCTGAGGTATATGGACAGCAGAGAAGATGAACAGATCAGAGGTATCACCATGAAGTCCAGTGCCATCTCTCTGCATTACAATAATGGTAAAGCCACATTTCAACAGGTTTCTAGGTAGTGATAGTAAGTTAAATGAAGTCAAAATTAGTGTAAATTGCTTTAGTCTTGTATCAAGTTGCCTATGGTTATTTTTGAAATGTTTATAGAAAACCTGTAGCACCTTTTTTGAGGAGGTTTCTTAATGGTGAATTTGGGCCTCTTGTCTGCTTAGGAGATCAGGAGTACTTACTAAATCTGATCGACTCTCCTGGTCATGTTGACTTCTCCTCGGAAGTTTCCACTGCTGTCAGGTTGTGTGATGGAGCAATTGTACTCGTAGATGCTGTGGAGGGAGTTTGTCCTCAGGTAAATATCGTCACAACATCTCCACTAGCCCCTCTAACACAGCCTGTTCAAACTGTTGGTGCAGTAAATGTGAGTAATTAAAAGCAGAACATGCAGCCTAGTACAAAGGTTGGTCCATGTCATCCTACTGAAAAAAAAACAACCCACAATCACAACCAAGTTTACTAATTGACTTATGTTAACAAATGTTAACATGCATATAACAATATATAGTCAAGTGTGTTATTAAAGTTTTTATGATTTTTATTTATATTTTTTAACTGTTGTACTGCATGGAGCAAGAGCTGAGAGTAGGTGTATAAAAGTTTTAGATTCTTTCAAACATACACAACAAACACTGTTTTGTTTTTTTTTATTTACATGCCCACAAATGCAAGCATATTGATACAAAAACCACTGTGTCATCACAACAAAGGTTAAAAACAATTTATGAATAAAGGGTGACTTAAATTATATTTCACATAATTATTGTTTATTAGATGTGTTGGTATGGTGTGTGATTACACTGTAGACTACAATGTGGTAAACTACTTGGCGGAATAACCGGCCATGAATCTTGTGCTTTAATGGAGCCCTACTGTTTCCCAGAGGGAAGATGTTTGAACAGTTTATGGGCAGGGGACTTGAGCTATTTTAAGATGCAGGATATGTCCCTCAGACAGCAAGAGGTATACATGTTTTCTCAGGAAAAGAGGTAGGCATTTGATTTTTCTCAGCAGACTTTGACTCCCTACATGGTATTGTCAGCAG
>JABWDQ010000005.1:0-25433 GCA_014839995.1 Xenentodon cancila
TTTGTAGCGTTGTTGCTGCTTGGAGTCTTGACAAGAGTCTTTGTACGTGTGTTTGCATGTTCTCCAGGTGTTGTACAGGTTTTCTCCAGCTACTACGGTGTACTCCTGTTTGTCAGATTCATCATCATCATCATCATCATCATCATCATCATCATCATTACAATCATCATCATCATCATCATCATCATCAAAAAAGGAGACAAATGAAATTAGAAAAAAAAATTATTTTAAATGAATATCAATCACAAAAATGTTGAACTGAGAAATAAAAATATGATAATATCAAGATTAAAATACTACCAGCAACAGACTGAAGCTCAATAACAAATTCCAACCATCCACTCTTATGTCTCATCATCCATATGTGGGTGTGGTCTATAATATGTGGGTGTGGTCTATAGTCTGTGGTTGTAGCCTACAAGATCATAACTACTCCTATCATAACAGGGTTTAAGTTTGTTTAATCGTCTGTTTGCTTCCCAAGAATGACATTTTGTATTGTATTAAATAGTCTCATTTGTCTTACAACCGGAGTCCTTAGTTCAGCCCATTTGTGTATTTTTTATGCAAAGATTAACTGTATACAGTTTCAACCTGCTACAATTCTGTTTCTGTTTCTGTTTCCTTCAACAGCTGGAAGTTAATTCATTTGTGGTCGTAGGTTTCCATCTAGTGGCAATTTTATGTTACTGCAGCGGAATTCAGCTAGACTGTTTACACGTTGTTTTGTGTAGGTTGTACACAGGAACTAATACATGCCTTTATTCTTTTACTTAATAAATATTTAATTTTAAATAATAAATAAATAATACCTTCTGCATCCATGTCTCCACAGTTTCTTCTGCTGTCTTGGCGGGTTTCCTTCTGAAAGATCTGTTGAAAATGATGAAAAAAAAACAAACTAACCAGTCAGGAAGTGTCATTATTATAAGGAGTTAATAAGTGTTTTTTTAACCCTAAAACAACCAACATAGTAAATTAAATAAAATACCATCCATCCATCCATCCATCCATCCATCCATCCATCCATCCATCCATCCATCCATCCATCCAATTAATGTAATTAATTTAAATTAAACTTAATCTTAACTAATGTTATTGAATATTAGATTATGAAATTCAAACTGGCACTATATTATGGAGCAGTGTTTTGAAAATGTGTTTCAGTTCATTCATGAAAGTTTCATCTGAGGAACACTATCATAATCCTGAGTTAAACAAAAATATACATAATTTAAACAACAGCATATTCACCTCTCTAGGTTCAATGAATAAATTGATGGACAGCTTGTTCATTTAGAAAAGTGTAACTGAGAAAGTCAGATGCAGAAAATAAATCTAATAAACCCTAACTTGTAGAGGATTTAAAGTGAAGCAGGAAGAAGAGCAGTGTCGTTTTTCAGAGAAAAAGGTTCATTTTATTTGAACAAAGTGTTGATAGTAAACAGTTATGAACAGTGTCACAATTAAAAATACAAACCTGTCGAACACAGAACGTCTAATAAAATAACAACAAAAATCTTCAAATTACTTCGGCATTAAACTACTGCGGCATGGCAAATGTCATAAACTAAAACCTTCAACTCGTAATGATAAAAGCAGTTTTCAGGAGTGTTTAACCTCAGAAAGGAAACTCATCCTGAACAGGCCGGTTAGCTCAGAAGGTCAGAGCGTGGTGCTAATAACACCACTGTCATGGGTTCAACCCCCATACTGGCCAAACTGGTTCAACTCTGCAGTTATCAGAACATTTCAAATGTTCTGGATCTTTCTGGTTATTTCACACTGATTGAGACACAAACTGTGACGACTCCAGTCGTGTCTCCTGTTTCCCTCCACACTTCAACATCTGAGCAGCAGACACATTTTCTCTGCTGTTGTTAAAAGGACTAAAAATCCTTTTTGTACCATCAGGACCGACTTTTACTTCAGCATTTAACTGCTATGACGGAAATAGGATATTTAGGATCAAAAAGTCAACCAGGCCTTACAAGTTTAACTTTTAAGCACCGTGGCCACCGTATTTGTCTTTATGGAGATGATAAAAATATGTGCCAAACTGATAAAGTAGAAACATCCATCTTATTAAAAACAGGCTCTAAATTGTCTGGATCTGCAGATTTGTTTTAATTTGGAATATTTGAGAGTTTTATGAACTTCTGAGACTGAAACTGGGATAAAGAAAAAGGAATAACTGATCACATCTATAAATAAAAGCAGAGATTAGGTCTTTATCATATCTTACAGGGAACTGGAAAAACAAACATGCTCATTACAATAAATATGTGTTTTAACTAATAAGTATTAAGTATCATTGCAGTTTTTTCCAGGATGGTGGATTTAAAAACTGGTGAGTTGTGTGAGGAAGAGAAGCAGGTTTATGTTTGTGAACAATTTAACATCCGTCTGAAAGTTTTATATAGGATGGACTCTGACATTTTAAAGACTTTGGTACCTGGAAGAAAGAATCTGATGAGACCAGGATTTATTTGAATCAGTATTTTACACCGTATACACCGTTCTTGCTTGGCGGGGACGCGCCACTTTGGGTTGCCTGGGGATCCGGGGGCGCCCCGCGCCCTTGTCTTCCTGGACTTGTCAGGCTCCTTGCGGAGGTGGTTTGACATGGAAGGGGAGGTGGGGCCGGTGGCCACCTTCTCCTCTGTCCTGCTCTGCTGGGTGGGTCGGCTCCCCGGGCGGGGCATGGGTTGGCCTAGGGGCGGGGGGGCAGGGGGGCGATGACCGGTGACGATGGGAACCAACAAGGGTTTTGTAAGAATAATTACTTTAGCAAAGTTAAAAATAACTATTCAAAGGAAGGAGGTATGTAAATGATTTGTTGTTGTCATTTTTATTGTGATTATTATCATATTTTTGTATATGTATGTATTTATGTGCACAAATAAGTATGAGTATGTAGGTATTACCATATATATATGTGGGTTTCCATGTTGTTGGTGTGCGTGTACACGTGTACACGTGTGTGCGTGTGTGTGTATGTGTGTGCGTGTACACGTGTGTGTGCGTGTACACGTGTGTGTGTGTGGGTGTGTGTGCGTGTGTGTGTGTGCGTGTGGGTTTCTATGTTGTTGGTGTGCGTGTACACGTGTGTGCGTGTGTGTGCGTGTACACGTGTGTGTGCGTGCGTGTGTGTGTGTGTGTGCGTGTTTGTGCGTGTGTGTGTGTATGTGGGGGTGCGTGTAAACGTGTGTGCATGTGTGTGTGTGTGTGGGGGGGGTGCGTGCACACGTGTGTGTGTGTGTGTACGAACACATGTGGACGTGTGTGTGCGTGTGTGCGAACACATGTGGAGGTGTGTGTGTGTGTGTGTGTGCATGGGAGTACACATGTGGATGTGTGTGAGTGTGTGTGTGTGCGTGTGTGTACACATGTGCGGATGTGTATATGTGGGTATGTATGTGTGTTTGTATGTATGCATATATATAGATATATATAAGTATGCACTAGGTGTTTATATGTTACTGTGTATATGTAGATGCATTTCTATATGTGTATGTATTGATGTATGGGTATATATATATATATATATATATATATATATATATATATATATATATATATATATATATATATATATATATATATATGGACAAATACAGGATATATGTATATGCACATGAAACTAAAAAGCACAGGTGCACATGATTGTATCAGTGTATATTAATATGTATGAATAACTACTTACTGATGCACATGTATCTTACATACATAATGCTTCGAGGTCAACACGGATCATTGCTGGGTGTATGTATACGGGTGTGTGTGTGTGTGTGTGTGTGTGTGTGCATTGATGTACAAATTGAGTTGCTCTGTTTACAATGTATAAAGAATATGTACTAGATAACAGCATACATGTCCACATATGTATGTGTATGTATGTATGTAGGTATTATATATGACTACTCAATACTGCCTCCAGCACCCCCCCAACGCTCAAACGATCAGAAATGTGAGTGTAAATAAGAAACTCCTCCTCCTTTTTCCTCTATTTTCTTTTTTTTCTTTTTTGCTTATAACATTTGATTGTCTTGTGTCCACCTTTTACCCCTTAAACAACACATTATAAACTTCTTGACAAATATTACAACACAGACACCAAACTGCACCACCACTGTCTTGTCTCTCTCTTCTGCTCTCTTTCTCTCCACTTTCCACACCCGGTGACTATAGCCCTCCTCTGCAGAACATTTACACCCCTCTCTTCGACTCTCCCTTTACTTTTATCTTGTTTGATTTCTCCAGGGATCAATAAAAATATAGTTTGACTGTTATGAGGGCTGGTGAAGGTAGCACACTTGCACACACTCACCCACACACACAAAACACCCTTGGTTACCAGATTAAAATGCATATATACAACTCCGGTTATACCAACATGGTATCAATCATAAATATATGTGCAAACAAGGGAAAAAAAAAAAAAAAAAAAAAGAATCAGTATTTTTGCATCATTCTAACATTTTTACTTACAACTACATTATTATCAAATGTAAAATAATGAATTTGGCTCCAACACCTGCTTTAATACTGGTGACATCTCACTGACTCCTGTTAGGACACTTTCAACATTTTATTAGTTATATTTCTATGCAATTAATTATTTTCAGGAACAAAACAATTTTACTCTGTTGTGTTTCATCTTGTCCCAAATGTCCTCAGACCAGCCGTCTGTTCCTGTTCCCGTTCCTCTGCCTAGACACATCCTGAAGCTGGGGGAACTGGAGGATGCAGATATGGTCCACCGGTCCACCACAGATCCCAACAGCCTGCTGCATCCCACTTCCAGGATTCATGTATCCTGCTACATGAAGCGCTTGTAAAAGCTGCTGAACAGCAGCTCATCCTGGAACAGCAGCTCATCCTGGAACAGCAGCTCATCCTGGAACAGCAGCTCATCCTGGAACAGCAGCTCATCCTGGAACAGCAGCTCATCCTGGAACAGCAACTCATCCTGGAACAGCAGCTCATCCTGGAACAGCAGCTCATCCTGGAACAGCAGCTCATCCTGGAACAGCAGCTCATCCTGGAACAGCAGCTCATCCTGGAACAGCAGCTCATCCTGGAACAGCAGCTCATCCTGGAACAGCAGCTCATCCTGGAACAGCAGCTCATCCTGGAACAGCAGCTCATCCTGGAACAGCAGCTCATCCTGGAACAGCAGCTCATCCTGGAACAGCAGCTCATCCTGGAACAACAGCTCATCCTGGAACAGCAGCTCATCCTGGAACAGCAGCTCATCCTGGAACAGCAGCTCATCCTGGAACAGCAGCTCATCCTGGAACAGCAGCTCATCCTGGAACAGCAGCTCATCCTGGAACAGCAGCTCATCCTGGAACAGCAGCTCATCCTGGAACAGCAGCTCATCCTGGAACAGCAACTCATCCTGGAACAGCAGCTCATCCTGGAACAGCAGCTCATCCTGGAACAGCAACTCATCCTGGAACAGCAGCTCATCCTGGAACAGCAGCTCATCCTGGAACAGCAGCTCATCCTGGAACAGCAGCCAAGAAAAACTTGTGTAACTCAGCAGCTGTGAGATTCTCTCACAGGAGGCAGTGACACAGCTGGTGTTTCCATGGTTACCTTGGAGCCTAATGTTAACCTGCTACACCTGCCCTGACCACACCTCTGACACAAAACTGTATTATCAACTATAAAAATATAATTTTGCAGTAAGAGATGATTTTAATTGATTCCTACTCATTTTTGACACATCTCACTGTTGTAGTTTCAGTGGTGATGCAGCTGCTCCAGATGCTCACAAAACAGACATCAAAGGTCCTTCTGTTGAAACCCGGGATTGAACCAGGGACATTCAGATCTTCAGTCTAACGCTCTCCCAGCTGAGCTATTTCAGCATGTAAGTGACTTTTCAGGTCCGTTCACATCAACCATGTTGTGTAAATACTCAATATGGAATTCTTGGAGCCTATCCCAGCTTTGTTTGTTAAAATTGTGGGAGGAAGACAGAGCATCTGGAGAAACTCCACACAAGTGCTGGGAGAACATGCAAACTCCACACAGAAAGATTCCTGCTGCAGGCCAAGAGGATCACGTCTCCTGAAAGTCCACTTTTACAGGGAAGTTGCTCGTCTGGAGGTCACTGAACGCTGTAGTCTTAATTTTTCAGTTCCTTGTTGGAGTTCAGGAGCTGCTTGGACAGTCAGATGGAAATTCCTTTTCCATCTAGAGCAGTTTTATATCAAAAGAAATGCAACGGTTCCTTCTTTAAGCTGGAACTGCATTTTCATTCTCTTGAAAACTCTTCCAAGAGAACCTCCGATCATAAACTGTGTTGTGGCTTTAATTTCTTAAGTCACACCTGAATGTGGTCTTAACTACTCTCACCTGACTGCTGCACCTGAACCATCGGTTAACTGCACTTCCAGTTCAGTTTTCCACGTTTACTCTGGGTTGATTGTTTTCCTCTGTTGTAAATCACTTTGGATCAAAGTGTCTGCTAAATGTAACGTGATCACAGCACAGGCCGCAACAGAGCTTCGTCAAAATGAATCGCTGATTTAAGCCTGTAACAAAACAACAAACTGACTTTGAGTCTAATTGTATATTTAGTAGTTAATATTTAAGTTCTGATCCAACATAAGTGGAAGTTAATGAATGAATGAATAAATGGAGGCTTGAGACGACGTTGTTGTGAGTTGGTGTAAAACAAGTAAAGTAACTGAAACGACCTGGAAAACAAAAGCAGTTTTCCTTCAACAGTCAGCGGTCGTGTGGCCGAGCGGTCTAAGGCGCTGGATTAAGGCTCCAGTCTCGACAGAGGCGTGGGTTCAAATCCCACCACTGCCATCAGGACTTCAAGGAGAAGTTTATATTTAAACCAGAACACATCTGTTTGACTCGTGTAGTTTACATCAAATACTGAAAGTTGTTTGTAAAGATCTTTGTTTCTGGGAGTTTTGTTAACTGGGACAAATGTTTCCTGTTGCAGGAATCCTTCGTAAACTCTGGAAACGCTGTCATTTCTTAACTCACGCCTGAATGTTTTATTAAATTACTCTTCCATTTTCCATCTTTACTGTGGCTTGATTGTTGTCCTCTGATGTGAGTCACTTTGGATAAAAGGGTCTTTAAATGTTTTGTCATGTTAGAATAAAACCTAAAAGCTTCAGGCTCCTCTTCCATGAACGATGTGAACACCTGAACGTGCAGAAGATCACATCACTGACGTCACGTTTCTCATCTGAACCTGATCATTTTAACAACATCCTGACATTTTACATCTCTGAGGAATTTGAATTATGACCTTCAAACATTTTGTTTTCATTTCCATGTCTTGATACTTTGAGGAGCAATAAATAGTTAGATGGTCAGATCCAACCCTGTCTCCTACATATATCTGCTGGACACAAAAACACCAAAACTACAGCAGAAACAGCAGAAACACGATAAAAGTCACATCAACAAGAGCAAAAAAACAAACACACAATAATCCACTGAACTAAACACACAACAAAATTCACTCACCCAGCTGCACCGGTGAAAATCCAACTAAAAAACAGAAATAACACAAAAATATAAAAACACAGCTGGTGATCTTCAGACTAAACAACATGCAGTTGTCAAGACAACATCTGTGCAGTTAAGTGAAAATAAATCACTACTTTAAACCTCTAACGAAACTCAACAATACCTTTTATGCAAATACTTGACTGTTTTATAAACAAAAATGAACTGCTGATCAGCTGTAAACTTTTTTTTTGACTTTATTATTCTTGTCAGTATATATATCTCTCATGAAACACACTGAAATGTGCCTCTGCTTTGAACCATCACTAGTTTTACTAGGAGCAGTTGGGAGTTACGGCCTTGCTCAGGGGCCCACAGTGATTCACCGTTGTTGCCAGCCAGGGGACTTGAACCTGGTCCTCCAAGCCCGTCTCTGGAACCACCATCACTCCTGTAGATAACGAATGAATGATGCTGCAGGTGGATGTTGAGCTCGGCGTTCAACACCACCATCCCTGACCTCCTCCACTGAAACTCACCCAACTTATGAGCCGCCTCCACCTGTCAGAGGATCAGCAGCGTCCTGACTGACAGGAGGAACTTTGAAACTGAGTTTAGTCAAATTAAACATGAAAACAATCTGATCATTCAGAAATCATCTGATCAGACCGACTTCTGATCATGTGATCGGGTGGTGACATCACCAACTGGAAAGTAAAAGCAGTTTTCCTTCAACAGTCAGCGGTAGTGTGGCCGAGCGGTCCAAGGCGCTGGATTAAGGCTCCAGTCTCAACAGAGGCGTGGGTTCAAATCCCAGCACTGCCATCAAGTCTTCTAGTAAACATGTGAAAGTTGACATCAAACAACAACCCTCATTTGTAAAGATCATTGTTGGAGGGAGTTTTGTTGACAAGAACTAATGTTGACTGTTGCAGGAACCTTCACAGACACTTTTCATGTAGTAAACAGAAGCATCTTTCAAGTCAGAAGAAAACATGTGTTTGCAGTAAAATGTCTGTTAATCTGTACCTGATTATTCTAACTCAGCTGTAAAAGCTCGGCACCGTCACGGGTGTCGTGGTTCCCAAAGAACATTTACTGACTTTAAATCACTTCACTTCATCAGACTTTCTCCCCAACTTTTGGTAAACCGTTACTGAACAGATCCAGTCTAGATCCCTTAAACACAAACAATCCATATCTAAAAAACTGTTGTTTCTCCAAGATTTTGGATTTCTTCAGTTCAATTCAATTTTATTTATATAGCGTCTATTACAACACAAGTTGTCTCTAATTGATTTCCAGAGTCCAGAATATGACCCCCGAGCAGTTATTACATAAACAACAGCAGGTAAAAACTCCCCTTTAAGAGGGAAGAAACCTGGATCAGGACCTGGATCATAAGGGGGAAGAAACCTGGATCAGGACCTGGATCATAAGGGGGAAGAAACCTGGATCAGGACCTGGATCATAAGGGGGAAGAAACCTGGATCAGGACCTGGATCATAAGGGGGAAGAAACCTGGATCAGGACCTGGATCATAAGGGGGAAGAAACCTGGATCAGGACCTGGATCATAAGGGGGAAGAAACCTGGATCAGGACCTGGATCATAAGAGGGAAGAAACCTGGATCAGGACCTGGATCATAAGGGGGAAGAAACCTGGATCAGGACCTGGATCATAAGGGGGAAGAAACCTGGATCAGGACCTGGATCATAAGAGGGAAGAAACCTGGATCAGGACCTGGATCATAAGAGGGAAGAAACCTGGATCAGGACCTGGATCATAAGGGGGAAGAAACCTGGATCAGGACCTGGATCATAAGGGGGAAGAAACCTGGATCAGGACCTGGATCATAAGGGGGAAGAAACCTGGATCAGGACCTGGATCATAAGGGGGAAGAAACCTGGATCAGGACCTGGATCATAAGGGGGAAGAAACCTGGATCAGGACCTGGATCATAAGGGGGAAGAAACCTGGATCAGGACCTGGATCATAAGGGGGAAGAAACCTGGATCAGGACCTGGATCATAAGTGGGAAGTAACCTGGATCAGGACCTGGATCATAAGGGGGGACCTTCATGCTGAAGACCAGCCGGGTAGAACAGGAAGTAGAGAGAGAAAAGACACACAGACACACCGTCAAAGGTACAAGACAGGATACAATAGTATAATTATCCACCAGCAGCAGAACTAAGACCTCTGTGTGTATCTGGGTGATATATGGATAGTTGGTGATCCACAGGGATGAGGACTGCAGGTCATCTTCTTCTAAGATTCTTGCAGATTGCACTCTGCTGAAAGTTTGGGAGAGGAGTTGCTGTTGAACATGGAGGATGGATGAGCTGGTGTTGAAGGAATTAGTGTCGTCACTGCAGCGCTCCAGAAGAACAACAACTTTCTGGTTCATGACTGAACATCTTCACAGCTTTGAAGCTGAATGTGAGGACACGTTTCCCTTCTTTAGTCAAATTTCTTTCAGCTTATTGTGTTTGAAAACTGTATCCAGATACAGATGTAATGGTAAAAAAATCAACTGAACTTTTCATAGAATGGATGCAGAGTTTCAAAGTTGGATAAAAATTGTTCCCAAAGGTACAAAAACATCCCATCTGGATTCATTTTAAGGTGAAACAGCAGAACATTTATTCAACTGTATTTGTACTTGTGGACTGGAACATCTAGCGAGTCGTCACAAACCATCAACGCTCTTAAAGACTCTTGTTGTATTCATCGTGTCGATGCTGATTTCTCCCCATAGTCACTGTATTTTAGTCGATATGGGTCCAACAGTTTTCCATGTTTGACTGATGGGCGGTCTAGAGTGGACTCCGCCTCTCACCAGATGGGTTGTAGGGCTCCGGTCCCAAAACCCTCAACCGGGTCAGTCAGACGTAGAAAATGTGGTGTTGCAGGATGAAACAACTCATTCACTCGAACCGTGATGTTAAATGTTTCAAATCCAACTTCAGGCCAGTCTGGTGAGAGAAAAGAAAGTGTACATATACAACGGAGCTCTCTTCATACAGCACCAACGTTTCAGCTTCATACGACCTCCTTCCAGGAGAAACATTAGATGTTAAACCTGTTAGAAACCAGCTTTATTACACATAATAATACAGACAGCTGCACTCTGGTGGCTTATAAGGAGCTGCAGTGCAGCAGGAGAAACTAACACTAAATGATTTCCCAGATGGGGCCGCATGAGTCCAGGCTTTAGTGACAAAGTGCAGTTTTGTAGTTTAGATGGACTGAGGTGGTCCACCAAGCAGAAACAAGTCCTGCTCACGTTGTTGTAAATCTGAATTAGACACTTTAACCCAGTGTTTGTACTTACAGGCGACTTCAATCTGAATAAAGTCTCTGATGCACAAATGTTCCAGGAAGACACCGAAAGAGGAAGTGGCCTTCAACGGGAATCAAACATCTGCGCTCAGCTCCTTGTTCAATGTGGGAAAGTGGAGATGTGATGTTTCCTTGTGGAAAAATAAGCGTTCCAGATATTTTCTACAAAATGCAAAGTTTCAAACAGAGTTGGAGAAGCAACAAAATTCACTAAATTCAATAACAACACTGACAGGAAACATTTGATATCATATTCCTGATGACTGGACTTACGGTCTCCATGGCAATGAAGAGGTCCCACCTTGTAGGCGCTTCCTGAGGAAGACCTGTGGACGTCACCCAGGACCAGAGACCTGACAGGGAGGGACTCCTTACAGGTCAACAGACCAGAGTCATGAGTCCTGGACAGCAGGAAAAGGATGGAGAGGAAGAAGAAAAACAGAACAAGCAGAATTTCAGGAGATACAGAATTCCTGACAAAAGAGTCAGTACTGGGTATAAAGAGGATTTTGTAGT
Source organism: Xenentodon cancila (assembly GCA_014839995.1). Lineage (NCBI taxonomy): Eukaryota > Metazoa > Chordata > Actinopteri > Beloniformes > Belonidae > Xenentodon > Xenentodon cancila. Next base: position 11,353 of record JABWDQ010000005.1, read on the forward strand.
GTGGTGATGTAACCCTCTCCTCGCTCCTGCTGCTTAAAGCAGGGTTATCCACTGAAGTGATGCGGGAACTCTTGATCTTCGGGTTCGGTGGAGGCTTGGGTCAAATTTTATTGGTGGAAGTCAACCCCAGAATTAACACACAACACATTTGGACAAAAAATAACGACTGTATTACATAACAAATTGATAACGCAACACTTATAAAAAAATAATTCAGACATATACAAATGTTCACCCCAGAAATGAAATATATACACAACTAAAAACCACTGAGATCTCAGGGGGAAAGAAAAGTCTACTTTGGAGCTCAAAAAAAACTTCAAATGAGTTCTTAGTCCCACCGCCCTCTAATGGCCAGGAAAGTGCTTCTTGGGGTAGGTTGGTTGGACGGGGATGGTGGGGCAGGACGAGACTTCTGTTCACTGAAGGGGGGAGGGGAGACCAAGATAGAGACGCAGGTGGACCGGACCGATGGCGGATGACCAAAGGCTCCTCCAGAATTAACTTACACACACACACAAAAACCAGCCTGCACAACATGCAGAAATACTATTAATTCAAACTCTTATTAAAACAAAAATAAATAAAACAGTTCAAAAACGTGTTTTTTTTCCATTTTGCTTTTTTTCTTTACACCACACAAAGACAAAACACCATAATACAACATTTTGAAAAAAATAGAGTTCCCTCTTTGAATAAAAGTAAACCACAATATGACTAAAGTTACAACAGACAATTAAAAAATGAAAAGTTATCCCGACTGGTTTTTTTTTTATTTAATCGTAGTCATGCTAACGGAATGATTTTAATGGCGGCAACAACTCACCAGGATATCCTTTCGTATGGACGGCAAGAAAGTTTCATTCAGTTCAAAAACAACACAGCTCCAGCAACAATCTACTTTTTCTATTCTTCTTTTTCAAAAACCAAAACCAATTCACTTCCTCTTACTCTCACGCTCCGTTTCCCTCTCTGCAACTCCACACGCAACCACACAAAGATGGCAGCAGAGGTGAGATGATCACTCTGAACTAAATCTGAAAACCACTCTAACAAAGATGATGAGCAGTTAAGAGGACCACTCTTAGTTAATATTTGCTAATATTAACCTTGTTAGAAAACGAATTTATATTTATTACTATTAATAATTGATTTTATTTTAAACTAATTCAAAATAAAACAAAAGAACCAACAATGTCAAATAATGTATAAACCTCAGGATAGGGTCACAATACCTGGGTTACACCGTCTTTGGTGAAGTCACTGGTCACTGTCTCACTTTTAATTGATGCTGTTATTTTGTTCTTCTGCTACATCAGGTTGATTGTTTTTAGTTAAATATGTTTTGTTGTTTCTGTCCAATTGAACAGCATTTTGGTCCACTCCTTGTTTTCAATGTGAAATAAAAGCCAGATGTGACTTGTGTCCCAGTTGCACTCGTTCACTGTGAAGAAACCACCTGAACAGGGACTTGAACCCTGGACCCTCAGATTAAAAGTCTGATGCTCTTCCAGCTGAGTTACTCAGGTAGCAGTTTAAGCATTTTGTACCTTCTTTTCTTCATGTTTTCACAAATATATACCATAGAAAATCTAAAACAGGATAAAAAAGAAGACATTTGTTAAAAGCCAGATAAAAACGGTCTTCAAACTTTAGACATTAAGTTAAGGATGCAACTCCAGCTGCCTTCATTCAACCGCTTCTTCAGTCCTTCTGCAACTGGACCTTAATGCAACGTCTGATTTCATCTTCTGCTTCAAACTGGGACATTTTCTTTTTTCTGTTTCTCCCCAACTCAACATTGTTAACTCATTTACACGGAGTAATTAATAATACTAACGTGAGGTTCAAACAGTGTAAAAACATTTGTTCTTATGTTGACCGTATGAGATTTGTAGCAGCTCATTAAAGATGAGTGATGTCTCCTCCCCCACAAAGACACCCTCATGTCACCATCATGACTTCACAGGTTACCAGGCAGGTGAGCAGGTGAGGAGTCAGGAATCACTGACGTGAACTGGAAGTCTGCAGGTGTCCATGTTCCTGGTGGTGGTGGTGGAGAAAGCACCAGGATGGAGACGAGGTGACCGAGAGGTGAAGGTGATGGACTGCTGATCCACTGTGTTCTGCACGCATGGGTTGGAATCCCGTTCTCGTCGTGAAGTTTCTAAAGTCACAACAGTTTCCTGAAGCTGCTCCCTCCTGGACGTGTACGTCCCACTTCCTAGTTAGACCACCAACACGTGGATGTTCAGACTTGTGTCTTTGTCGTCACTCCTGACTGGTCCAGAGGTCTCAGTAACGTCCTGGAGGCAGCACCGACTCCCCTCAGACTCCTCTGAGGATCTCAGCACTTCTGACTCTCCTTCATTTACCACCATGGTGGGACAAAGTCATCATTGTGCAAGTCTCAAGTAACTCCTCTCAAGTCTGGAGTCGAGTCCCAACTCCAGACCAGCAAGTCCAGACTCAAGTCCAAGTCTAAACATTAAGTTTCCAGTCTCAGCCAAGTCATCACCAGTTCTTCATCAAACGCAATGTTATAAAAAACACTTCAAAGTATGACTGTATTCATCTTACAAGAAACAAAATATGTGTTTTGAAAGTAATAAAAGTGCTGACGTTGCACTTCCATTACACAGTTCTGTAAAACACTCACCTGGTTGAATTTTCTCTGTTTCTATCCAGTCTGGTATTTATCCAATCCCATATTTTTTTTTATTTTCAGCTTTTTTTGTCAAATTGACAGATGAGGTGGACCTGTGTCTCCTCTGGCAGCCTCCTCTTCTTCACCTGTCCAGCTCTGATGGTGTCCCGTCTCTTTGCTGCACCCACAGACAGTGAGTGGAGGCTGTTTCAGAGCTCAGAGTGGGAACCGACAGTCGTGCAGCTTCTGTGGCGTCTTGTTCAGTCACATGTTTGATTCACTGATGGAAAGAGTTTCTTTGTTCTGTACTTTTATTGTAAAATGACTGTTTCTCTGTATGTTGACTGCATATTTGTATCTGTACTGAATAATAAACTTGACCGAGAACCTGAGTATCTTTTTACTTCCAGATTTCATATTTAAGTTATAGACATGTTTTTACAATATTTTATTGAAAAGAGTAAGTATATTTTTATTTAATAGCTAAAATTGATATCCTTATTAAGCTGATCTAATTCAAAGTTCAGCTCTGAAGATGTTTGTTAGTTATTTACGATCAGTAAAATGTTTTCACAGCTTCTCCAAATCAAATATGACGGTTGACATGAGTAGAGATCAGATCTCTTCAGTCGGTCACTTTGTTTTAATTTGTGCGTTTAAATGTTTAATTTACTTTATGGGTGTTTTGTCAGGTAATCTTTTGTGTGACACAAAGATTTAAGTCAGATTTCTCTCTAAACATCAGATTTACTTCATTAACATGTTAGATATGTTGAAGCTGAAATGTTCAATGCAACAATTATTCCAGGATATTAAGACATATTATCCAGTTATGTTATTTTTTTTTAATAAAATTTGGAAATCAAAGCAAATCAATGCTCAGTGAAGCAGTTTATTTGATGTATTTTTAGTTTTAACACATTAAAAGTTCAGAGTAAACAGTCAGATGTTTTGGGGATCATCCTTTTTTTTTTTTTTTTACTTTTACAGGATCGTCTGAGTCAAGTCATGGGGAGAATTAAGAGAAAACTGGTTCTCAATGAATGCTGTGATGAACTGATGTAACTTACAGGGATTTGTAAAAGTATTTGCACCCTTTGTGTCACATCCCAGCCAATACTGCCATCCGGTGTGTCCTGATCCTCGTCTCCTCCTCATCCAGGCTCCAGTAAACCACATAGTCTCTGACCTGCTGGTGGATATAAATCCTGAGTCTGCATCCAGTTCTTTGCCAGGTTGTTCCAGAGTTTCCCCCTGAGCCTTTCCAGTCTTCAGTAAGTTTTTCTGACCATTTTTCCATGTAGCAGACCTGCTTCTGGGATTTTCTGACTGTTTTTTCATTTACTGATATTGTGCTCGTTCACTGGATGACTGTGTTGGACTTGTGGATTTGTACCTCTGCTGGACTTCTACTCAGATTCCTTGAATTTTTAACCAGATTTGTTAGTGACTCTGATTGTGTTTTCGTCTTTGCTCTATAGCTTTGTGGAAAATGTATCTCCAGTTACTGCTTGTATCTTACCCAGGTCTGATTTTGGATTTGTATTTTCACAAACAACCTTAACACCTTAACACACAATATTTTCCACGTTTACAAACTTAATTATGTTTTTTAGATTTGATGTAACAGACCAAGACAAATGTGCACATCATTTAGAATAGGAAAGAAAACTCGTGCAAAACAAATGCACCTTTGTGGTGTGGAGATGTTTTTGTTCAGCAGGGACAAGCAAGCTGGTCAAGTTTGATTCTTTACTTCCTGTTCTACCCGGCTGGTCTTCATCAGGAGGGTCCCCCCTCATGAGCCAGGTCCTGATCTAGGTTTCTTCCCTCTTAAAGGGAAGTTTTTCCTTGCCACTGTTTGGCTTAAGGTTTTTCTTCCACTAGGGGAGTTTTTACCTGCCGCTGTTTATGTAATAATTGCTCGGGGGTCATGTTCTGGTCTCTGGAAAGTGCCTAGAGACATTTGTGTTGTAATAGACGCTATATAAATAAAATTGAATTGGATTGAATTGAATTGAATTGATGCTGTTGCCATGGTAACCATGGAAACTGGCCACCATTTGCACCCTTTGATGCTGTTGATATGGTTACCATGGAAACGGGCCATCATCTGCATCAACTGATGCTGTTGCCATGGTAACCATGGTAACCATGGTAACCATGGTAACCATGGTAACGGGCCACCATCTGCACTCTCTCATGCTGTGGCCATGGTAACTATGGTAACCATGGCAACCATGCTAACCATCGTAATGATGGTAACGGGCCACCATCTGCACCGTCTGATGCTGTTGCCATGGTAACCATGTTGACCATGGAAACGTGCCACCATCTGCATCGTCTGATGCTGTTGCCATGGTAACCATGGTAATCATGGCAACGGGCGTCCATCTGGATCAACATTACTGCATCAGTAATAAAGTTAGTTTTGGAGAATTGGATGTATCTCCATCTGATTGTTGATGGTTCCAAGATATCACTATGTTGCCGAGGATCAAACCTGATTGATATAATTTAGTGAGATTGTTGAAAAATCACAACCAGGACCAGGACCAGGACCAGGACCAGGACCAGGAACAGGACCAGGGAAGGTGGAACAAATTTAGCTGTGATTGCAGGTTTTACATTGATATGGAAATAATTCACAATATTAAAGATAAAAAAATATAATAAACATAATTGACCACAATTTCTTCTGGTTGTTCCAAATGAGAAACACCACATTCAATCTGTCATCAGTTTTTCTTTTGCAGCCACTGCAGGGAGGTCAGCTACTGTCCCACGGAGCCAAACTTCACAGCCTGCTTTAAGAGCTGTCCTCTGTGTCGGGATTTTTAATTCCACTTATCCTTAAAGTGGGTGCAAACTTCTGCCTCTGTACTGCAGATGAACTGACTGATGTCCAGCTCTCAAAATATCAATTTGAATGTTAATCTTTCACAGTTTTGACACAGACACTCAAGGATTTTAGGATGCAGAAGCGGCAGCAGCAGCTGTGTGTGGAGCAACACTGACTTAGAAGTTCTCGCCTCTTTAGTCATAATTACTCAACGCTGTTTAAGTTTAAGTTTAAGTAAAATACAGACAAGTCGTGAGCACTTATTCCTCCACCTGCCACGGCGGTCCTGTAGACCGGAGTCATTTACCTGCTGCTGTTGTTGTCAATGAGAGAGGTTTTACACCAGGAAGTGGTTTATAAGAGTCCCAGAGTTGAAATCCATCTCATTTTACTGCTGTTCCTCATTTTCTCACCTTTGCAGCATGTTTGTGTCTGGTTGCTACGACAACAGTTTTACTATTTGTCACTTGTCACCTCACTGTTGTCCAACTCCAACCAGCCTTGCTTTAAAACAACTGCATGTCAGTATTGAGACATCACAGAAGGCCTTCAATCATATATAAACATGGGCAGTGACTTCTCCCAGCTTGACAACATTCCTTCAAACTAAAATCCAGATCCTTTCTAACAGTGTAGTTTGGATCAACTATATGAAGATGGGTTGAGAATAGTTGAAGGCCGCCTGAAAATCAGTGTGTTCTTGTGACGTTGTGCTACATATTGTACACACACAGTCTAAAATAAGAGGGTGTGAATGTGTGAATAGGAATTAAGTCACTTTGCAGAGCCTATAAACGGTTAAAATGAATAAATGAAATATATGAGTTGTCCCCACATGACAGATTATGAAACCCCTTTAAAGATGACGTGACTTTCCTCTCTCCATTTGTCTCACTGATACAGGATTGGGGCATGGTGTGACCGGTTTCTTCTTAGAAACTGGGGTGAGGGATGTTGTCTCCTCTTGGGATGATCTCACTGACATCTCAGAATAGTTACTTATTTCTGAAATGGACCTCAGCTCTGTCGGTGTGTGAGTATCTACAGAGCTGAGGGTGTTCACAGAACTGATGGACTGTGTTGGACTCCTGCATCCATCTCCCTGCTCAGCCTGCTTACACATAAATGCAGCCGCCTCACTATCATGGCTGTTAAGTGTTTGTTTACAATTGCACTCTTACTCTATTTCCCATGAGCCTTTGTTGTAAGCATGTGTCGATGATTGATGACATCACATATATGTATACGCTATGATGTATAATGGAGACGTACCTGTTCCGTGTACTATAGTTAATAAATATGCCTAGGGGAGGCTAAAGTTGATCCTGTTCCTAAAGTCTTTTTCATCTATCCACCACGCGGGAGAAAGACCAGAGCTGCGCAACTGATACTCACCTTAACAGGTTATGGGCCCAGGCAGCAACGGACGCAAGTAAGAAAAATGGCGCGAAGAATAACGCGAAGCTTCTGCTACTTGTGAACCAGCTCGGAGATGAAAAGGAGTTAATGTCGGAACAGTCTATATGCGACGTATTACGCATTACGGAATAAAGTTGCTGGCAGTTAAACGAAAGAAGAACTGAAAGAGCAAAGTGAAAGATGGCGGGCAGAATGACGGGAATCATGGCGCCGCAGCTTTTCTTCGACGGATCAGAAGATAAGTTTGACCTGTGGGAAACAAGATTTCTGGGTCACGTACATAGTCTAAAGCTAAAAGAGACTATTCTACAAGCACCTGTCGGCGCTAACGCGGAACAACTTGACAAAGATAGCCGAAAGAATGCTGACTGTTATGCGGAGCTAATAAGGCTAATAGATGACAAAAGTTTGTCTTTGATACGACATGAAGCAGCAGATGATGGCAGAAAAGCCCTGGGGATATTAAAAGAACATTATTCTGGAAAAAGTAAGCCACGAATAATAAATATGTACACATCTTTAACCAAGCTACGCATGATGGAAAAAGAGAGTGTGACGGACTATATAATAAGGGCAGAGAACATCATTACAGCATTAAGAGATGCAGGCGAAACGATGAGCGACGGGCTGATCATAGCCATGATACTAGCAGGACTGCCAGATTCATTCAAGCCCCTAGCTATCCATGTGACACAAAATGAAGATAAAGTCACATTTACAGACTTTAAAAGAAGACTGAGAGTCTACGAGGAGTCAGAGAAAATGAACAGAACAGAATCTGACAATGTGATGAAAATGCATGTAAAACAGAGGCAAAGCACTACCAAGACCCAAGCCACGTACAAGAAAGATGAAAGTGCCAATGTGACCTGTTACAAGTGTGGGATTAAAGGACACAAAGCAAGAGACTGTTTTAGAAAAGTCTGGTGTGTTTTTTGCAAAAACAATACACACCAAGAGTCCATGTGCAAGAAAAAGGGGAGACGAGATGAAGCCAGAAAAGTTGCTGATGAACAAGAAAGCAACCAAGATCATTTCTTCAAGGCAAAGTACAAGACGCAAGAAAGAACCCCGAACAACGTGAAGATGAAAGGCATCATGGTGGATGCAGGAGCCACATCCCACATTGTAAATGACATCAGGAAATTTGAAAGTTTCGACGACTCGTTTCAGGCTGAGACTCACTCAGTGGAGTTAGCGGATGGAACCAAGTGCAGTGGAATGGCGGAAGGAAGAGGGACAGCAATGCTCTACATTCTAGACAACGCTGGACGTCAACACAGAGCACAACTACGGAATGCACTCTTTATGCCATCATATCCACATGACATCTTTTCGGTGGCAAAAGCAGCTAATGGAGGAGCAACAATCACCTTCAAAAGAGGGGAAAAATGAGCAAAATGAAAACTTGTACTACTTACCAACTGTTGAAGTAAGTACTGATGATCAGTGTAAAGTATGTCATGACATTCAAACTTGGCATGAGATTTTGGGTCATTGTAACTATGAAGATCTACAGAAGTTACAAGGAGTTGTAAAAAGAATGGAAATCAAGGGGAGTTTAAGAAAGCCAGATCAGCTGTGTGAAGTTTGTACACAAGGGAAATTTACAGAGACCCGGAACAGAGAGCCAGATGCAAAGGCCAAACAACCATGAGAACTAGTTCACACTGATTTAACTGGCCCAATGCCCACACCAAGTATGGAAGGACACAAATATGCACAGTCCTTTACTGATGACTATTCAGGCACCATATTTGTATATTTTCTCAAGTCCAAGAGTGACACAGTGCCAGCTACTGACAGATTTTTAGCTGACGTTGCACCTTACGGAAAAGTAAAGTGTATTCGTTCAGATAATGGCACAGAATTTACCAGCAGAGATTTCCAAACCCTGTTAACCAAGAACAGAATCAGACATGAAAAGTCAGCACCCTACTCACCTCACCAGAATGGCACAGCAGAAAGAGGTTGGAGAACACTATTCGACATGAGTAGATGTTTACTGATAGAGAATAAGCTACCAGATAAGTTGTGGAACTACGCAATGCAGACATCAGCTTACGTAAGAAATAGGTGCTACAACAGACGCACAAAGAAAACAGCGTACGAACTGTTTACAGGCAAGGAGCCAAACTTATCCAAGCTACAGAAATTTGGATCTGAATGTTTAGCTTACAAACAGGAAAAGAGAAAACTTGATCCAAAATGTGAACAAGGTATTTTTGTCGGGTATGACAAAAACAGTCCAGCTCTTCTGGTGTACTATCCAAAGACAGATAAGATTCAGAAACACCGGTTAGTGAAATTCACTACAAAGACCACCAAAGAAAAAGAAACTCAAACACCAGAGAAGTACATACAACATGATGTCACATACATACATCCTCAGGTTCCTGAAAGTATTAATGATGCAGATGTAGAAAACAAACGAAGTCAGGATGATGTTTCAGAAACTTCACCTCAGCAGAGCCAATGTGCACGGCCAGGTGAAATCAGTGAGACTGTAGGCAGAAGGAACCCACCCAGAACCAGAAGGAAACCGGTTCATCTGCAGGACTTTGAGACTGATAACTCAGTGGACAAAATGCAGGTATGCATAGACTCTTGTTATAGAGCAGTTTGTGACATTCCCCAAAACTTCAGAGAGGCAGTGACATCTGACAACTCAAAACAGTGGAAACACGCAATGGATGAAGAAATGCGATCACTGACTGAGAATGAGACCTTTAAACTCACTCATTTACCAACAGGTAAACAGACAGTGGGGGGTAGATGGGTATATGCGCGTAAGAGAGACATTGATGGATCAGAAAAATACAAAGCAAGATTTGTTGCAAAAGGTTACGGTCAGAGACCAGAAATTGATTATGACGAGACATTCTCACCCACAGCAGACATGACAAGTGTGAGAGTACTTATGCAGAAAGCAGTACAAGAAAAACTCATTCTGCATCAGATGGACGTCAAAACAGCTTATCTACATGCCCCTATAGACTGTGAAATATATATGGAACAGCCAGAAGGCTACGAGAAAAAGTCAGAGACCGGTGAAAAACTAGTGTGTATGTTGCAAAAATCTCTTTATGGTTTGAAACAATCAGGGAGAAATTGGAATGCAATGTTACATGCATGTTTAACTGAGAATGGATTTGAACAAAATCCAGCCGATAACTGTGTGTATTCAAAACAGAAAAAGGGTGAAAAGGTCATTCTACTAAAATGGGTTGATGATCTAATTTTGGCAGCAAACAAAGAGAGTGTTCTGAAAAGTGTGAAAAAGATGCTAACTGAGAGGTTTAAAATGAAAGACATGGGAAGGTTGAAACATTTCCTAGGAATAGATTTTGAGCAGACGGAGAGTGAAGTCAAAATGTCACAGGAAATGTATGTGAATAAACTACTGGAAAGGTTTGAAATGAAAGACTGTAAGCCAAGAGAGACCCCATGTGAGTCAAAACTTGAGTACACAGAGGATGCAGGAAAAATGAAAGATGCGAGAAAATACAGACAACGATGGGAAGCTTAATATACTTATCCACTTGTACCAGACCTGATCTTAGTTTTGTGGTCAGTAAACTATCCCAGCATTTTTCTGAGCCAACAGAACAGCACTGTAACACAGTGAAACACGTGTTCAGATACCTTAAAGGTACAGCGAAACAAGGCTTATGTTTCAGGCAAAATACAGAAAGATTAGGACTGAAGGCATACAGCGATGCTGATTGGGCATCAGATACTGCAGACAGACGTAGCACATCTGGATACTGTGTCAGCCTCAGTGAGGGAAACTCTTTCATTTCATGGAAGACAAGAAAACAACCCACAGTAGCATTATCCACCTGTGAAGCTGAATATATGGCTTTAGCATCAGCCATACAAGAATGCATTTACTTGGAGCATTTGCTCAGTGGTATAGACAAATACCAGTACATTCAGACAAAAGTGTTTGAGGATAACACTGGTACTATTGCTCTAGCAAGAAACCCAGTAAACCGACAAAGATGCAAGCATATTGACATTAAGTATCATTTCATAAGGGAAACAGTAAAGAGTGGTAAAATAACTCTGGAATATTGCCCTACTGAGAAAATGGTAGCTGATGTAATGACAACGCCAGCCACCAAGTCAAAACTGAAGAGATTTGCTCAAGACATGTTTGGCATCTAAACATGTAAAAGTTGTTAAGAAGTTGTCCAAGAAAAGAGGAAAGTGTTTTATGTTTATGGATAATCTGAAGAGTTAAGAGCGAGTGGGGCTGTTAAGTGTTTGTTTACAATTGCACTCTTACTCTATTTCCCATGAGCCTTTGTTGTAAGCATGTGTCGATGATTGATGACATCACATATATGTATACGCTATGATGTATAATGGAAACGTACCTGTTCCGTGTACTATAGTTAATAAATATGCCTAGGGGAGGCTAAAGTTGATCCTGTTCCTAAAGTCTTTTTCATCTATCCACCACGCGGGAGAAAGACCAGAGCTGCGCAACTGATACTCACCTTAACAATGGCGCAGTTTCATCCAGAAGAATTTGTCTTTTTCCATATTTTCAATACTCTTCCAGTGTGTGTCGATGTCCTGCACGTCCAAATGTCCTTTATCCAAAACGGGGTTGATTTTCCTCTCTTGCAAGGAGAATTTATTTCTTCTTACAGCAACTGGTGCTTGATGTAGATGACGGTTGACATTATCAATTGTGAGCTTCTCTACAACAATGTTTTGTCTGCTTTCCTGTGGAGAATACAGTCTTGCTTCATTTTGCACCAATGCAGCCCTTTCACCCCTCTCTGCATGCAGGGTCCTGGACTCTCTGGTGAAACCATCAGGATGCATCCGATCAGAAACCATCAGGATTTGCTTTCTAGAAAGGCTTCCAGTTTATTGCCAATGTTGAGATTACACTTGATCCCTTTCTGGAATTGACGATGGTTGCTCATTTCTAAATCGTGTCCTTAAAATACAACTTATACAAGTGGCATTAAATCTGCAAACTTCCTCTCAGTCTGTGTGTGTGTGACTGGTACAGATGCAGGCAACTTTTCTATGACATATGTAACATGCAACAGAAATGCTGTGATGTCATAAAGAGGGGAACATTCTACATTTGAACATTCTAAAATCTGGCTAACATTCCATGTTTCCATGGGTTTCACATGCATAATGTCTTTCTAGTTTTTTTCAGCCTGTGTCTGATTTCAAGCTTTTATTTGTCAGACAACAGGACATTTATCCACTTCACCTCAGTTAACAGTAAATTGGCTCATTTCCTATTTATTAAACATGACTACGTTTTTTCAGCTGACCATTTATCAACATGTTAGTACCATCAAACTGAAAAAAAGAGTTCATCTTTTGAAAGTATAATGAAATATCTCAGTTTTGACATCTACGTAATGATTTATTATTTCATTTATTAAATATATATATATATATATATATATATATATATATATATATATATATATATATATATATATATATATATATATATATATATATATGCATTTTAATCTGTAATCAAGTATTGTTTTTTTTGTGTGTGCAGATGTGTGTACAGGTGTGTGCAGATGTGAACACTTCACCGGCCCTAATGACAGTCTAACTATTTGTTTATTGATCCCTAGGTAAGACGAGGAAAAAGAAAAAGTAAAAATAAGTAAATAAGTAACTAAATTCTGCCAAAGAGGGCTAAAATCACCGGGAGAGAAATTAGGAATACACATTTCATCAAACTCATTTTGACAGGTGCCCTTTGACCCCTGACCCCAATTACTTTGAGCTGACGCAGCAATTCAACATAAACTTAATATAAATTTAATATAAAGTTTATATACATTTTAATAAGAAAATAACTCTGTAAAACCACCGATCAAAGGATGAAGACTTGGATTTCCAGAGCGCGCTGAACTTAGTTCCGGTCATTGGAGGTTCTTCAGGCTCTGCAGACCCTAACGCTTCGTGCATTTTTGATGGCTTTGCCCTCGGTGGTACAGTGTCATTTTCTGCTTCTTCTTCTACTTCTTCCGAGTTGTCCTGAGCCGCATCGTCAGTCTGAGCACGGACCAGTCGTTAAGTTAATGCCGCCAACATCAACAAGTTTCCGGACAGATCCGCACCGTCTTTCTGGTACATCCATAGCTCCCCCTGCTCGTACACAAAGACGTAGCAGGAATGTTTATATAAAGTTTATATAAAGTTTAGATGTCTGTTGGATATTTGCTGACATCCTGACCTGCAGTCCTCATCCCTGTGGATCACCAACTATCCATATATCACCCAGATACACACAGAAGTCTTAGTTCTGCTGCTGGTGGATAATTTTACTATTGTATCCTGTCTTGTACCTTTGACGGTGTGTCTATGTCTCTCTTCTCTCTGTTCTACCCGGCTGGTCTTCAGCAGGAGGGTCCCCCCTCATGAGCCAGGTCCTGATCCAGGTTTCTCCCCTCCTAAAGGGGAGTTTTTCCTAAAATTTGGCTTATTTGGTTGTTTATGTAATAATTGCTAAGGGGGTCATGTTCTGGGTCTCTGGAAAACGCGTAACGCTTGAGAGACAAAAGGAGAATCCTCATGAATTGTAAAATTGTTAACATGAAGAGATATTTTGTGTCAATGTGAAAGTACACAAAGAGAAGACGAATTTTCAAAATCAGTGGTACATAAGTGGGTATTTTATGTTAATGACATTGTAGTGAGAATCAATCTGTCAGCCTGGCATTGGAAGAGATACCCCAGATGGGACTTGAACCCACAATTCCTGGCTTCGGAAACCAATGCCTTATCCATTAGGCCACTGGGGTAGCGACGCCCCATCAATAATCACTGGTCACTCGTCTGTGTTCGATTATAACCACCAATGCTCCTGGTAAAGGTTTTGACATCATAATCAAATAACAGCTTCAAGACATGTTCACACTGATGACTGATATTCATGACATCTAATGGCAGCATCCTTTGTGACATCATCACATACGTCTGATGACATCACTGAGTTGTTAACCCACAACTATCATCTAGGAACCAGGACCTCTGTAAACTCCAGTCTCAACAACCAAAAACTGAATGGAGACACGTTCAAACCACAATGTTGCTCCACTCACAAACACATCTGAATGGACTGATCACTCAAATGTGATGTCAAATACTGGTTTGTGTACCCAATCACCA
>CM026198.1:5000-100000 GCA_014839995.1 Xenentodon cancila
AACCTGCTCAATCGTGTGGTTATGGCTATATTTACTAATAACTAAATAAGCTTCTGACAAGACTTTAGCCTAATCACTACTATATATAGGTATTTTTCACGTCTACGTATGAGGACCATCAACATATAAACTACACAAGACAAAGAGCTCAGTTACAGCAGGCACAGGTTGGTTTGAGAATACAGTAAATGTATGAAGCTTCGGAATATTTCAACACAACTGATTGTAACTAGTACACAGTTCCTACTCAGGAAAATTATGTTGATTGCATTACAGCTTCATCTCATCCTGCTGATGGATGGATGGGTGGATTGATGGATGGGTGGATTGATGGATGGGTGGATGTCAGAACAAGATTAAGGGTGGCTAAAAGAATGAGCTGGGTTATTTCACTTGGGTTAGGGTTAGACCTACTCTCCACTGCGTCTCTACAGGAGGAAGCGGAAGTATTACCACTGGTGAAGCAGGAGAAAACAGAGAAAGATGACTGCAGCTTGGACCTAAAGGTGGAGGTGAACATCAGAGCCAACTGTGGCCTCCCTAGTGAGTTCAGCTCTCTTGTGGTTTCATTGTTTATCTGCAATCGATGTAATCAAGATATGAAGACAATTGCTAGCAATAAACCAGAAACCTGATATCTGTTGTTTCTAAAGTCTTGACTGCTCTGGTGGACCCTGGTTTAGGGCAAAGTATCTCAGCAGTTACAGTGACTCAGTGAATTGATCTTTATTCTAAAACTCCACTATGTTCCTATTTCCTTGTTACTCCTCAGGCCAGGAGCCCGAAAGGGAAAACCCACCTGAGGATGTTCTGGACACCAGCCTTGCGAGTTTTGCCTCCTCTTCTTCCCGGCACTCTCCTCCTCCCAGAGAAGCCACAGTGGACCTGACCTGCAGGTCTCGAGTAAAACAAAGGTCCAACAAGCTTTTGAGCTTCAGTGTGGTTCAGGATTCTGAAGCTGCATGTCGAGACCTCACAGGAAACCTAACAGATGACATCCACACTGATGACCCTACAGAGCATGAGCTTTGTCTTCAAATGTCTAGCCCCGTGGACTCGGATGAGCCCTGTGCTGAGCGGCTCAGCAGCCTGGGCCTGGATCTGGCCTGGATGCAGGAGCGGGTCAGCCATCTGGGTGCAGCGTATGCTGTTGCCCAGCTGGGTTTAGGTAACACAGATACTGCACCTCCCTCTACCACCTTTAGCAGACAAGGAGGAGGTGACAGTCTGGATGGACCGCCAGCTTTGCTCTTCACAGGTGGCGCTCAGGAAATGGCTGCCTTTGCCACCTCCTTTGACATGGCTGCAGCTGTCATCGCCCCTCCCCCCACAACATCTTCTGCCACAATAATCACCAAGCGACAGCCTTACAGGAGCAGCACTTCTGATAAAGAACCTGCTTTGTGCACTGTGTGCAGGCGTGTTCTTCCCACGGCCACCGCCCTGGAGCAGCACCAGCGCATCCACACTGGGGAAAGGCCCTATATCTGCCCCCACTGTGGGAAGGGCTTTGCTCAGCCCAACAATCTGAGGGTCCACCTGCTGGTCCACACTGGGGAAAGGCGTTACCGATGCTCACTGTGTGGGAAGAGTTTCATCTCGTCAAGCCACCTAAAGAGACACCGCACTGTCCATACACAGGAAAAGCCCTACAGCTGCTCACGCTGTGGACAGTCCTTCAGCCAGATGTGCAGCGTTCGAAGACACCGTCAGCAGTCTCAGTGTGGTCTGTAGACCACCATGGAGCAATCATCATGTAATCTATAAACCACACGGAGAAATTTTTATGTGGTCTGTAGACCACCACACAGCAATTTTCATATGATCTGTAGATCACCATGCATTAGTCTTCATCTGATCTGTAGACCACCACGCAGTTGTCCTTATCTGATCTGTAGACCACCACACAGCAGCATCTACAGCACATCTTCACTTGAGACTGATTATGAACAATTCAAAGATCTTGATCCTCTTCACGTTGGACCTCCTGAATTTTTGCCATCTACATCGAACACAGAATCTGCGTCCTTAGATGTCATCTCATGCTGTGTTTGTGTGCGTTTTACATCATAACGGCTATTGATTTGTAAAACCTGCATTGTGGTGGATTCTTCAAAGGTTCAGGCAAACACTATTTTTTGATGGTACCACACTGAGAAGAGGTCAGAAGTGGACTCTTTAGGTCATGTGACAGTGCTTGCTTTCTCTGGATTTAATGAAGTGACCTTTTTTGGATAATGCTGGAATTCTGATCATGGACCCAAAGGTAATGATATTTTTTTCAGTTTGTTATGAGTATGCAGTGAATTTTTAGGTATATCAGTTTAGACCCATAATGCCATTTAGGACTCTTCTTCCACTGCTTACTTCATCTCCTTGTTTGCTGTTTTGGTCAAACATTACAGCTTATATAACATAATTTTTTGTAAACACTGCCAAATAAAAAGCAGTCTCAAGGCCTTCTCAGCAGGAAAAAGAGCAGCTGTTGAACAAAGTTTAAAAAAAAGGATTTGTATTTCTGAAGAAATGATCACAGATTGTAATGTAGACCAAGAGGCGGTCTAATGGACAGTTCTGTAGTAATAAAGGGTTAAAACAGGGTCAGGTACAGGAAATGGATATGAAAAAGTAACTGAGCTTCGGCTGAAGACAATTTCAGTTTCTCTGATTTGGTTTTTACTCTGTTTTAATTCTGTTTTTATTTCTTTTGCAACCTGTCACCAATAATATTTGGGATCAAACTGCTTAAAGATGTAGCACCAATACACATTTAAAGGGTTAAACAATTAATAATTGTCCTGTTAAGGCACCGCCTCTGTAATGGAGGAAAATTAGTAAATTGATCATTAATAAATCAGTCTGTCATCTGAAGAGGAAAAAAATGTTGATTGTTGATTCCGGTCAGCATTCGCGCTGCTGCATTTTGGATCAGCTGGAGGATCTTCAGAGAATTACTTGGACATCCTGCCAACAACACGCTACAGTAATCTAGTCTAGAAGACAACAACGCGTGAATTAGTTTTCCAGCATCACTCTGCGAGAGGATGCTCCTGATCTTTGTGATATTACAGAGGTGGAAAAACGCAGTCTTACAAACCTGATTAATCTGCTGGTTAAATATGTATATTGGTGAGTTGAGCTACAATAACTTCAAAATTGCATAACGAAACTGGTCAAACCTTTAGGTAATGGTGATATGGAGGAAAAGTGTGTTCAGCTAGGATCCATGCCCTAAAAAAATCTTTGTTATGCTCTGTGCCTAATCTTATGTTCTGAGCATTGCTTTCGTCTGAGGTGTTTGTTCTTTATCTCCTTGTTCCGAGTTTCTGCGAGGAATGTTTCTAACTGATGGAGGTCATCTTAGTTCTGAGTTCTTCTGAATCTGCGCTCAGAGCTACGTTATTCTGATTCTGTTCTGACCTCCAGACTAAGAGCTCTGCAGTGTTTTGTTGTATTTTGCTGGGCTCTGATTTTCTACATAAATAAACTTTGAGAATAAATGTTACAAAGTAAACAATCTCCCACCTTTATGAAAACAAAGGCTGTTGACAAATAATGGCCTATTAATAATAATCACAAAATAAACATCCAAACATGAGATGAGTGTTTTCATTGTTAAATGACAAATGGAATCATTTCATTCATTTCCTCTTATTCTGAAAACCATGCTAAGTTGTTTTAAATTATTGTGAAAGGGAATAATAACGAATTGTAATTAACACATTGACAAACTGAATTCCAGTAAAGTTACAAACATTTGACCAAATTAAAAAAGACTATTAGGGTAAGGGGTTTACTTGTTATACGGACAGATTTCCAGAATGTATGTATGGGAAAAGGTTTTTACAATTTCCAGTTGTTTCTTTAGCCTTGTCTTGCTGGGTTGCCATAACAACGCTAGATTTGGTTGGACAGGTTGTAAATTTTGTCTCTTTGTTGAGGTCATTGTTAGCAGAGTAGAGCTGGTGATGATCACAGGCTGGTACTAAAAAACAGAATTTTGACCACCTACATGTAGGTGGTCAAAGGTAAAATGTGCATTAAAATCGTATTAGTGTTATGTGCGGTTTCCCAGACCCCAGGTACACTACAACAGTATCATAACTGCTTTAAGTGTTTATGCTGGTGAAACCAGTTAAAGTCAGTTTAAAAGTGAAAAGGTTCCATCTTCATCCTTTCGTTGGGCTGAGAAAGACTTTTCACTTCCTGGACTCTAGAAAATCAAATGAAATTGTCTTTTCTGGTTGATATGACATGTACAAGTGTTCTCAGAAAATGTGAGACTTCTTCATGAAAAAGCACTTTAATGTTGTAGTAGTTGGATGTTTGGAGGACGTTTGGAGGCTGTAGCAATCCAGACTGTTTTCCATGACGTCTTTCACATGGTCATTGGTAAATGAGCAGGTATCTCCAAAATACTCAAAATCAGTCTCAAATGTATTCAATTATGACTACCTTCTCATGTGTAATCATGACAACTATGACAATGTTTATTTTTTACACATTTCGTACAAGTTCAGCATTTAAAGTCAGCTGATGTTTGCTCTCAACAAATATGTGAAACAATGTCCGTGTTGATGTTGGATGTAAATTTAGCTTTTATGACTACACTAAGTATTCTTTCATGATGTTATTTAAAAATGTAAGTTCTCATTAAAAGTGTTGAAAGGTTTATAATAAACTTTGATTTGGTGTCATAATTTCTGACACATAAACATGTTCTTCCTGATTGCTGACTAAGTCATGAAGAAGGAAGTACCTACTGTTTTTAATCATGAGGGTTTTCACATCAGAACATAATGCCTTATTAATTCCAGGTCTGAGAATGAGGTTAAAACTACCTTAGATGTACAACAACGCAATTACACTCGGTCATTATTTATATATATATATTTAAAAAAGCAAAAGAGCAGCACTCGGGCTCTATTCTACTTCTCTGTACATATCCCACCTTTGGGGTCCATTTATAAAAAGCATAATATCTCATTTAATTGTTTGCAGATGGTCTTCAGATCTATCTGCCAATAAAAGCAGATAGCGATGTTACAATCAGGCCCAGCTAAACTGTCTTAGTGATGTGCACTCATGGATAGTCAGTGTTACAAATTCTACACGCTATTTTATAGTGAGGCTTTTATTTTGACACGCATCTTATTTTGAAAGGGTTTGGGTTGTTTTTCCCCCTTTCTTAGCGCGTTTACTATTGTACAGAGCGGTGAAATATAAGTAAGACCTTATTTATTTACTTTATTGCAGAAACTTCTCCGCGATGCAGCTCTGTACACAATCTATGTTCAATACCTCAGTAAAGTCTTGAAATTCATCAGACGACTCGCGTGCTCTCTGATCGGAGCCCTGCAGTGATCAACCAATCCGGAACCCATATGGAGGTCTAAATCCTCAACAGTCAGGTTTCTTAAGTCTAAACAATTTGTCGCTTAATCATCCACAGGCTGTTCAGATTGGAGCAGCTCGCCTTCTCGTGGAAAAAAGACATGATGACTTAATAATAAAAGAGGGAATGACATAAACAATAGTTGAAGAGAAGAGACTTTTGATACACATCAATCTACAAAGGGTCCTTTATCTTTTCCATTTAGGAATCTTCAAGGTAGATCAACTGTTTCCATCTTATCCTGTTGTCCTCATCTTCCACAATCACACCAGCTTCCTACATCTCCTTTTCCAAAACATCCATAAAACATATTTGGTCTTCTTTTCCTACCTGGCAGCTCCATCTCCAGCATCCTTCTGCCAATGTAGTCACAATGATTTTTTATGTGTCCAAACCACCTCAGTCCAGTCTTTCTGACTTTATCTGCAAATGATCTAATCCTGGCTGTTCCTCTTATGTGCTTCAACCTGCACCCTTCTCTCTATTCCTGCTCCGGCACACCTCCCTGCTGTCAAGCTGTCCTCAGTCATGTCCCTGACTACAGGCGCCGTCCTCACACATTTCCTGGACCACAGCCGCTGTCCTCACACATGTCCCTGACGACAGCCGATGTCCTTAGTCATGTCCCCGTCTACAGCTGCTGTCCACAGTCATGTCCTGGATCACTGCCGCTGTCCTCACACATGTCCTCGACTACAGCCGCTGTCCTCACATATGTCCTCGACTACATCCGCTGTCCTCACACATGTCCCTGACGACAGCCGCTGTACTCACACGTGTCCCCGATTACAGCCGCTGTCCTCACACATGTCCTGGACCACTGCCTCTGTCCTCACACATGTCCCTGACGACAGCTGCTGTCCACAGTCATGTCCTGGACCACTGCCGCTGTCCTCACACATGTCCTCGACTACAGCCGCTGTCCTCACATATGTCCTCGACTACAGCTGCTGTCCACACACATGTCCCTGACAAAAGCTGCTGTCCTCACATGTGTCCTCGACTACAGCCGCTGTCCTCACATATGTCCTCGACTACAGCCGCTGTCCTCACATATGTCCTGGACCACTGCCTCTGTCCTCACACATGTCCCTGACGACAGCTGCTGTCCTCACACATGTCCCCGACTACAGCCGCTGTCCACAGTCATGTCCTGGACCATTGCCTCTGTCCTCACACATGTTCCTGACATATAAACATTTCTATTTTAGTAAGATACATATTAGAGATATGTGACAAAGGGTGGATGCACTGGGTTAAAATAAATCCTTTATTCGATGTGGACAGGTAAAACATATAATTGTGATGTTTCATATCTGGAAAAAGTCAATTTAAAATTAAACTAAATGTATTGTGGAAAGAGTGATTAAAAAAAGGATAGGAATTGATGGTGACCAGGTGGTTATTATAAGGCTCCAAGTTTTATTTGGATTCAGGACCAGAAGGGAGGATATCGCAGACTTAATCTTTAATTGGACTACATCCGGTCGTTAGGGGGCGATGTGCACCTGAACGATCCACCATCAGCCTCATAAACGAAGAAGAGGGACAGTCGTTGATCCTTCTCTCCGAAACATCTGGGTTCCCGGCTGCTGTGGTGATCTATATGAGCGCTCCTGGACCCCGCAGCAGCAGCATGAACCGGCTGTCCTTTCAGACCCAGTTGGCCTCCATCATGGAGGTTCTGGCCAATGCAGCAGTGACGGAGATCTGTAGGCTGGTTGACGACGACCTGGCGGTCGTGAGCCTGCAGATGTCCCAGTACCAACGGGAGAACCGGGTTCTGAAGAGGAGGCTGCACCAGTTGGAGCTCAAGATGGCCCGGGCCACTGCCGAGAGGAGGCTCCGGGAGACCGGCAGCCGAGGACGACTGCAGTTCGGCGCCGGAGTCCGGGAAGGCTCGTCTTCCGCGTGTAAGGTCACTTGATGGCGTTGATGGCGTTGCTGCCGTCGCCCCACATTTTACTAAAATAGAAATACACGTTATAACATTTTTTTTTCAACATTTTAACATTCAACTGAATTTCTTAAAACAAATAGCCTTGCAACATGTTTCACTTAAATATAGCTTTTGAATATAACCGTAACAACATAAAACTGGGGCATGTCATCAAAAAACTGTCAGAACCAAGGCTATTTTAAAAAACACTTGTTTTATCGTTGTTCAGGTGTGTTTGAGCCTCGAGTTGATATAACTATGTGGTCAAATAGAGCTGCTGTAGAAGATGCAACCGTGGTGCCGAAGTGCTCTGACCACCCCCAGATGGAGGTAAGCACACCACTGGACATGAAAATTACACGCCCCAAAGTGAGGAAATGTGATGAATCTGATTACTGAGTTTGAAACCACAAAATAAAGTTACAATAAAAGTACACAAAAAATAGACTGAATATTGGTTTTGATTAATTCTCAGTTTTTTTCCCAGCAGCACGAGGTTCAAGGAACTGATCTGAGTAACCTTAAACAATAGAGATGGCGTCAGTGACGTGAGGAAGGTGTTTAATGGGCCTTCAACTGCAGGCTGCTAATGTACACTGCTAAAAAAAAATCAATCACACCTCCAGGTTGAACCTGTCTTGTTATTGAAAATGATTGTTAATGAGGTACAGATGAGAGGAAGAAGTAAACAGTACGACAAACCCTTGAAGGAATGGTTTTACTATTGGTGGCCATGAAGTGTTTCCCTCTTCTCATTCTTGACTTGCTTGAATTTTTCCCAGTGCCCTCACCTGTAGTGGTTGCATGAGAAGGTGTCTGCAGCCCTAACCATCAGGTGATCCTCAGATGACCCTGAAGTAACTCAGATAAGATTCAATTCAATTTCAATTCAATTTTATTTATATAGCGTCTATTACAACACAAGTTGTCTCCAGGATCTTTCCAGAGACCAGAACATGACCCCCGAGCAATTATTACATAAACGTCAGGAAAAAACTCCCAAACAGTGGCAGGAAAAACTCTACGAGTTGGAGGTGGCTGTAGGAGGGCAGTCGATAAGAGTTGTATCTTCTGACATCAATTTAACTTGTATAGATATATTAGTATTAACTATCCATGAGCAGGAGAGCTAAGAGTTTTTATTTTTATATATATATATTTATTACTACTATTACTGCTGGTCCTAACACACTAAAGTTTACACCAACTAGATGTTTTACTAAACTCAAACGTTTGAAGTTTGGTTTGAAAGGTGGAGGTGGTGTCAGCCTCCTTCACCCAAACTGGAAGTTGGTTCCATACTGATGGTTCCTGATAGCAGAAGACCCGTCCTCCAAATCTACATCTGGATCTTCTAGGAACTATGAGTTAACCTGCACTCTGAGAAAGGAGAGCTCTATTAGGAACATGAGGAACTATCAGGTCTTGTAGATAAATTGGAGTTTGGACATTTGAATGTAGTGTCTCTTGTGATTCCTGTCAGCATTCGCGATGCTGCATTTTAGATCAGCTGGAGAGATTATTATAGAGATAATTCAGAGAATTACTTGGACATCCAGCCAACAACACATTACAGTAATCTAGTCTAGAAGATACAAATTAGTTTTCCAGCATCATTCTGGGAGAGGATGCTCCTGATCTTTGTGATATTACAAAGGTGATAAAATATTGTCTTAAAAACCTGGTTAATATGCTGTTTAAATGAAAAATCCTGATCAAAATAACTCAGTTTCTCACAGTTTTACTGGAGCACATCACAACACAATTTAATCCCTTCCTAAGCTGTTTGGGACCACAAACAACCACCTCTGTTTTATCAGAATTTAGGAGCAAAACATTAGTGGACATCCAGTCCTTGATGTCCTTAAGACACACCTGAAGTTTGTTTAATGGTTCTGTTTCGTCTGACTTCATAGACAAATACAGCTGCGTATCATCAGCATAACAATGAAAATTAACGATGTAGTTCCGGATAATACTTCCCAAGGGCTGTATGTATAAACTGAACAAGATTGGCCCTAGCACTGAACCCTGCGGGACACCATAGCAGACCCTCATCTGTACTGAAGAAACCTCATGAACATGAACAATCTGGAATCTATCAGATTCTATTTTATTTAAACCAACCTAAAACTGTCCCTTTTAATCCCAACAACATACGCTAGTCTCTGCAGTAAAATGTTGTGATCTATAGTATCAAAACAGCACTGAGGTCCAGCAGAACCAGTATGGACACTAATCCATTATTTGAGGTCCACCAGAACCAGTATGGTTAAATAGATAATTTCTATACAAATGGTCACACAGCTGCTTCAACAACCTTTTCCAGAATTTTAGAGATAAATGGAAGGTTGTAAATCTGTCGATAATTATCTAAAATGTCTGGGTCAAGACAGGGATTTTTAAGTTATGGTTTAATTACTGCAACTTTAAAAGCCTGTGGCACAAATCCTAAGACTAGTACAAGTTGATCTGGTCCAGTATTGACGTACCAATAAGAGAGAAAACAGTTTTGAGTAATGGAGTTGGGATGGGGTCTAACAGACACGTGGATAATTTAGATTTATTGACGACTGAGGTCAGCAGTCTAGAGTCAGGTCAGGGAGGTCTACAGGAACCAAGCAGTCTATAATCATCTTCTTTTAACCAGAACGATAAGCTGAACACCTGCAGGACTATCACGCACATTTAAAAACTGTTGTACTTTTAACTATCATGATTACTATACAGTTCATCATTATCAATAATGTCTATTATATACTGCTATTTCATTGTTTTTACTGTAATTTTATAGCCTTTGGCGCTTAAACCCAATGTCATGCTATAACTTGTTTCTTTTTAATTTGGACTTTGGTTTTAGAATTTATTTATTGTGTAGCACCGAGGGTTTGAGAGTAATGTAATTTCAATTCTCTGTATGTATCTCACATGTGGTAGAATTGACAATAAACTTGACTTTGACTTTGACTCAGGGAGGTCTGCAGGGATCAAACAGTCTAGAGTCAGCTCAGGGAGGTCTATAGGAACCAAACAGTCTAGAGTCAGGTCAGAGCCTAAGGGAGTCACTGAAGTTGAAGAAATGCCCACAGTCGCTGCCAGGTGGGTGTGGCCGATTTCCTCTCTAATTCTGATGATTTTATTGCTAAAGATCTCATAAAGTCTTCACTACTGAGAGCTGCAGGGATGCACGGCTCATCAGAGTTGTGGCTCTTTGTCAGCCTGGCTACAGTGCTGAACAGAAAATATGGGTTATTTTTATTATCTTTAATCAACAATGAATATTAAGCTGTTGTAGCTTTGTGAAGAGAATTTTTTACCTACTATTAGACTATCTTTCCATACAAGAAATCCGCTTTCTTTTCTTTAGTTCAGATTAAATCAAGATGTTGCCTCTTTTAAACACTTTAATTACAACAGATTTCAGTAGATGTAAATCATTTTTTCCAGTGAATAGATCTGTTTTCAGGGGATGTAAAATCTGATTTGAAATAGTTGGTTTGGTTTTGCTGCAATGACTCTGCAGGCTCATGACAACGGTGTAGTGTACTTCCTGTTTCCAGACAATTAAACTGGATCAGCTGATCCTGACTTTGTGATGATGAAATCACATTCAACTTGTAGCTCAGTTGGAAATGTTCTTGTGTTATACACGTTAGTGATGTGTTGAACTGGAGGCTGCGTTGGCTCAACATGTTTCTGTGGAGACTATTGTTGTCCTTCAAATCAGTGTACTGTATCACTTTGAACATGTGCATCAGTGCGAGTCTGGACGCGTCTCACCATCACAATCCTGTTTTGTTTCAGTCTCCAGATATGGAGCTTGAGGCAGCGCTGGTGAAGGAGGAGAAGTTCGAGACGAACATGCCAAGAGAGGAGAACAGGGCGCCTCGTGTAGATGAAGGTGAAACTAACAAGATGCTTGGATATGATTTCACAGGATGAGTGAGGTCAGAAGGACCAGATGTTACAGCTATAGGGTTTATGTTAAAAGTGGACCTGAATAAACTGCTGGGTCTGGAATAAACTGAACTCTGGAAAATACATGCAGAAGTAGATTTACGATATATATTTATCTGTTACATTTTGAACCTCAGTAGTGAAATATAGCTGCAACGCTCCCGCTGTGCAAATGAGGACATATGAACACGAGCTGAAAAAAGATTATGATGTACAAAACAGGACAAATGTCACGGAATAAAGTCATATACTGTATCAGTGTTATCCTACAGATACTTTGTACAGATTAAGTTCTGAAGATAAAATATGAAATAAATATCATATAGTGAGAGAACAATAAACTGTACATTATCTTTATGCTCTGTGCAACAGGAAAAGAAATACAAATATACAAAAATGAAATGATCATAAAAGGATTTGTATGAATTTCATATAAAATTACTTTCCAAGTAGTAGATTGTTGTTGCTTGTTCATGAGTAAGGAAGCAGGGTTAGGTCCATTGCAGTGAAGAGAGAGCTTGTGCTGGATAATGAGCCCTGCAGAGATGGCCTGACTGGCCAAGATGGGGATGGGGCATGGCTCTGTGACAGTGTTTGATGTTGGAGTACACCTGATCAAGTGTGTTTTCTTCTCTTGTTGGGCACTTGACGTGCTGGTGGAACCTAGGGAGTACAGTCTTAAAAGATTATATTATTATATAAAATTATAAAACATATAATGCACATGTGTCGGACTCCAGCCCTCGAGGGCCGCTGTCCTGCATGTTTTAGATGTTTCCCTGCACCAGCACACCTGATACTAATTAATGCTCATAATCAGCATGTCATCGAGGGCTGCACAAGTCTGTTAATGATGCAGTCATTTGTATCAGAGTGTGATGAAGCAGGGAAACATCTAAAACCTGCAGGACACCGGCCCTCGAGGAATTGATTTTGACACCCCTGATATAATGTGAACACCATCACCTGTGGGCCTGATAGTGTTCATTTATGGCTTTCATGAGGGGAGAGAGCGCTGTGCACCATTAGCATCTGGTGGGATGTAAATGGCAGTGACGGTAACTACTGTAACTTTCCTTGGAACTAAACACTTATGCCAGCGTTTGACATGGAGAGGCTTCCACCTGCTCAGAGGAATTCCTCAGTTCCCCAACTCTCAGATGGGTGTCAGGCTAAGGCTTAGCGATTTGGGTTGGTTGGTTTTAGTGATTGGGTTTATGGATTATTGTATAGCAGTACAATGCCTGATGGCTTTATGTGAGCAAAGAAAAGCATGAATGTTTCTTTTTGTTGTCCCGTCCCCTCCCTTCATATTCTATAGAAGTGGAGTTGGTGCCTCATGGAGCAGCAGGACAGAGGTCTGGTCTTGAGGATAGTCTGTTTACCTCTGCCCAACCACAGAACCAGAGACAAACCTCCCGGATGAGACAGACCAGCAGAGATGTTGAGGTCAGTGAGTCCCCACTCTCTTTTTAGGCTTAGGATGCTGGTGGTGAACCCGTCCATCTCTATAGATAAGGACAGCCTCTGTCTTGGGTTTAAACAACAGAAAGTTCAGTAATGCTCATCAAAGGGTGTTTTTAGATCAGACCCGTTATTTTCTCAGGATGAAGAACACTGGTCAGTGTAAATGTAAGAGGTGTTGTCTCCTCAGTGCCTAAAGCAGAGTTGAGGGGAGAGAAGAGAAGAGATATCAGGATGCATGATCGAGTGGTACTGCGTAGCATGACAGTCCTCTGTCTATGTGGTTGGTTGGTCTTGCTGGCTTCACAGACATCAGAAGAGCTGGCTACCCTGAATAACAATGGGATTTTAGGAGCCCCCCCCCAATCATCAAGCACAATGGAGCTTATTGACTTCCTCATCTTGTCATCAATAAATCCTACCTAGGTCCTGCCATCCTGCATCCACCTGTTTACATCAGTTCTGACAGTTAATGTAAAAAGGACAGGCGACATGCAAAATTGGGGTAACATAGGGTATCCAGCAATGTAAAAGGGGCTGAATCATTCAGGCGTTCAGATGTTGGAGGAGAAACAAGGTCTTTAGGTTAATTTTTGGTGCCTGAAGCTGATCTGTCATTGTCTTCCACTGGTACTGGTTGGACTGGTTTCCATCAGTCCCAGTCCTGCAGTGCTGGAACCACAGCATCCCCATAAATGTGCAAAGAAAGACTGATTGTCTAGAGCAACTGCTGCAAAGTTTTTAATCAATCTAAGACAGTGGAGTGCGACCATATGGATTTATTTAATCATTCAAATCCATCATCGTTCCTGAGATATGTCCTTGTTCAAACACCCACACCTCAGAAATTGTTCTACATGGAGGTGCTAGAACATCCTGAATAGGTCACAAATCCCAAACGTATGTTAGAAATTAATACATTTAGTGAAAGTTGTATGAAATAAAATCCTTTTTCATAGTTTGGCTCCTAAATCCTTATTAAAACAGGGATGACTAAATGTAGCAAAAGTCCATCTAAACATTAGGCAGGGCAAGTTTATTTGTACAGTACAATTCAACTGCAGGGTGATTCAAAGTGCTTTACAGAGACAATAAAACATCACATAGTATAAATAAAAAAAGAATGATTTAGGATTTAAAGAAAAAGAAAGATTTTAAAAAAAATTAGATAAAAATTAGATAAAATTAGTAGTTAAAATATAAGTTTTAAAACTCAATCTTAAAAGTATCAGTGCGGATTTTGAGGTTTTTTCAAATACAGCTGAGAAGAGCAACCATCTCCTTTGGTTTGAAGATGTACAGAGACTAATTGTTTGTGGCGCAACAGCCAGTTTACAGACTTCCTCCCTATTGGAAGATTCGACCCCAGTCTTTTATTAGTCCGACACCTTGAACTTAACTATTCAAATTCAGTTGTGTTCAAAAATACTTTATTATTCCTCAAAGGGAAATAATTAGAAAGATTGTGTTTGTGTGCTGGTGTACAGTGATGTGTGTAAAGGATACATAGAAGAGGACTTGGCACAATGGCCTGCAGACCTCTAAGATTGAGTGAGAGGAAGAGGGGTGGGTCTCCCGCCTGACCTTCTATGACCGGTTGGTTAGGAAGTCCTGAATCCACCTGCATTTGTGTTGGTTCACATCAAGTCATGTAGTTTGCTCTCTATACCGGATGATGGTATTGAATGCAGAGCTGACATCCAAGAACAGCAGTTCCAGGTGATCCACATGTGACAGTGCAGCATGCAGGACTGTGTTTATGGTGTCTGCTGTTGACCTGCTAGTCCAATAGGTGAACTGGTGCTGCTCCAGGGTGGGTAGCAGTACAGCCTTGATGTGCTCCAGAACCAGCCTCTCAAAGAACTTCAGTATAACTGATAAATAATAAAAAAAAATTCCAAAAGATAAAAACAGATATTTTTCTTTGTTTCAGATGTTTGACAGCATATTTTCACTCTGTCTCTGTCTGTTTCGCTCGTATAAAGTCCAAAATGGCCTAGTGCCGCGGTATTTGCAAAACCTGATTGTACCTTACGTTCCTAATACAGCTCTCCGTTCTCAGAGTGCAGGTTTACTTGTAGTTCCTAGAAGATCCAAATATAGATTTTAGGGAGCCAAAGGAGAGAAGCTAACACAGGAGAAACATGGTCTCTTGTTGATTCCTGTCAGCACTCGCGCTGCTGAATTTTGGATCAGCTGGAGGATATTCAGAGAATTACTTGGACATCCAGCCAACAACAGGTTACAGTAATCTAGTCTAGAAGACACGAACGCGTGAATTAGTTTTCCAGCATCACTCTGGGAGAGGATGCTCCTGATCTTTGTGATATTACGGAGGTGGAAAAATGCAGTCTTATTATTAATATGCTGTTTAAATTACAAATCCTGATCAAAATAACGCCAAGGTTTTTTATTTATTTATTTATATATATATATATATATATATATATATATATATATATATATATATATATATATATATATATATATATATGTCAGAGTCAAGTTTATTGTCAATTCTACCACATGTGAGATACATACAGAGAATCGAAATTGCGTTACCCTCAAACCCTCGGTGCTACACAATAAATACATTTTAAACACAAAGTGCAGGTTAAAAAGAGACAAGAAACAAGTTGTGACATGACAACAACAGTTTTTCGGTTTGTTTAAAGTGACATGGTGCAAAGCAAGCGGTCCAGTTCTGCCAAAATACAGATACTGAGATCAGAGTGAGTGAGGGGGGGGCAAGGCGGGAAACGGTGGAAGAGAAGGGAGAGTGTTAAGTGTCCTGACAGCCTGGTGGACGAAGCTGTCCTTCAGTCGGCTGGTTCTGGCTCGGAGGGTCCGCAGCCTCCTCCCTGAAGGCAGCAGACTGAAGAGGCTGTGTGACGGGTGGGTGGGGTCTCTCACAATGCTGAGGGCTTTGCGAGTCAGACGGCTGCTGTAAATGTCCTGAAGTGAGGGGAGAGAGACACCAACGATCTTCTCAGCTGCTCTCACGACGCGTTGGAGAGACTTGCGGCAGATTGCGGTGCAGCTCCGTACCACACGGTGATGCAGCTGGTCAGGATGCTCTCGATGGTGCCTCTGTAGAAGGTGTACCTGATGGGGGCCGGGGCTCTGGCTCTTCGCAGTTTGCGGAGGAAGTAGAGGCGCTGCTGTGCCTTCTTGGCGAGTGATGCGGTGTTAACAGTCCAGGAGAGGTCCTCTGAGATGTGGACACCCAGGAACTTGGTGCTGCTCACCCTCTCCACAGTGGCACCGTTGATGTTCAGAGGAGCATGCTGGGTGTGTTGTCTCCTGAAGTCAGCAACAATCTCTTTGGTCTTCTCCACGTTCAGGGAGAGATTGTTGTCGCTGCACCACTCAGTCAGGCGGCTCACTTCGCTTCTGTAGTTTGACTCATCGTTGTTGTTGATGAGACCCACCACAGTCGTGTCGTCCGCAAACTTTACGAAGAGGTTGGAGCTGTGAATCGGTGTGCAGTCGTGGGTCAGCAGGGTGAAGAGGAGGGGGCTCAGCACACATCCGTGGGGGGCCCCTGTGCTCAGTGTGATGGTGCTGGATGTGTTGCTGCCGACCCGTACTGCCTGTGGTCTCCCAGTCAGGAAGTCCAACAGCCAGTTGCACAGCGAGGTGCTGATCCCCAGCTGGTCCAGTTTGTGAACGAGCTGCTGGGGGATGATGGTGTTGAATGCTGAACTGAAGTCCATGAAAAGCATTCTTACATAAGCGTTTCTGGTGTCCATATGTGTGAGGGCTGTGTGGAGGGCAGTGGAGATGGCGTCGTCAGTGGACAGGTTGGAGCGATATGCGAACTGGTAGGGGTCCAGAGAGGGGGGGAGAGCAGCCTTGATGTGATGCATGACTAGCCTTTCAAAGCACTTCATGATGATGGGAGTCAGTGCGACTGGACGGTAGTCGTTGGAGCAGGAGGGAGATGACCGTTTTGGGACCGGACAGATGTTGGTGGCTTTGAAGCACGTGGGAACCACCGCCTGACTCAGTGACATGTTAAAGATGTCTGTGAAGACATCCGTGAGTTCTCCTGCACAGTCTCTCAGTACACGACCAGGTATGTTGTCAGGACCCGGAGCTTTGCGGGCGTTGATCCTGCTGAGGGATCTCCTCACAATGTCCGGTGACAGCGTCAGCACCTGGTCGCCGGGAGGGGGTGGTGCTTTCTGTGCGGCGATGGTGTTGTGTGCCTCGAAGCGGGCGAAGAATGTGTTCAGCTCATTCAGCAGGGATGTGCTGCTCTCACAGGTCTGCGGTGGGGGCTTGTAGTCCGTAATGGTCTGAATCCCTCGCCACAGGCTCCGTGTGTCCCTGCTGTTGCTGAAACGGCAGGCTATCCTCCTGGAGTACTGTCTCTTGGCCTCCCTGATGCCATGGGACAGGTTGGTCGTAGCTGTCTTTAGACCCACTTTGTCTCCAGCTCTGAAGGCAGCGTTCCGAGCCTTCAGGAGTCTGTGGACTTTCTTTGTCATCCACGGCTTCTGGTTGGCTCTAACTTTGATGGTTCTGGAGTCTGTTACATCATCGATGCACTTGGCGATGTAGGCGGTAACAGACTCTGTGTACTCCTGGAGGTCTGTGGTGTTGTTGGTGGTGGCAGCATCTCTTTGTACTTTGTAGGCTGTCTTGTTGTTGGTGTAGAATATATATATATATATATATATATATATATATATATATATATATATATATATATATATATATATATATATATATATATATATATATATATATATATATATATATATATATATATATATATATATATATATACATACATACATACACACATACACACACACACACACACACACACACACACCCCTGCAGGTCAGGATGTCAGCAAATATCCAACAGACATCCATACAGACAGATGAAGGCAAACACTGGGATGGTCAGATTGTTGTGCTGAAAGATGGAGTTTCTCTTCATCTTAAGCTTTCTAACGGAATATCGAAGGTTTTGTACCACACCGACTGGTATTTGGAACTGTTCATAACTCCCTCCACCCTGACTAAGGCCCCAGTTCCTGCTGAAGAAAAACACCCCAAAGCATGATGCTGCCACCATGCTTCACTGTAGGTATGGTGTTATTTTGGTGATGTGCAGTGTTGTTCTTGTGCCAAATATACCTTTTGGAATCATGTCCAAAAAGTTCAACCTTGGTTTCATCAGACCATAACACATTTTCCCACATGCGTTTGGGAGAGTTCAGATGTCATTTGCAAAATGTAAAGTTGGGCTTGGATTCTTTCTTTGTAAGATAAGGCTCCCGTTTTGCCACCCTACCCCATAGTCCAGACATGAGAAGAATATGAGAGATTGTTGTCACATGTACTACACACCCAGAACTTGCCAGAAATTCCTGCAGCTCCTTCAGTGTTGCTGCCGGCCTCTTGGCAGCCTCCCTGACTAGTTTAATTATGTCTTATCATCAACTTCCTGTTCTTGGTAATTAATGATGATGATGATGGTTTTCACTGTGTTCCATGGTATATTTAAATTCTTGGAAATTCTTTTGTAGCCTTCACCTGACTGATATCTTTGAATAATAAGATCCCTCTGATGCTTTGGAAGCTCTCTGCAGACCACGGCTTGTCCTGAAGACGTGGCTACAAAAAATGTCAGGAAAAGCCTTCTAGAATAGCTGAACTTTTATTTGGGCTTGATCAGAGGCGCTTTAATTGGTGACATGTGTGTGCTGACTCCAGTTTAACATGAGATTTAATGTAATTGGTTAAATCTGGACACAGACACATCCCCAGTTATAAAAGGGTGTGCACACTTATGCAACCACATTATCTCAGTTGGTTATTTTTACTTTAATTCCCTAAATTATTTCTTTGTTTTTCAATTGCATTGTAAAGGTTATAGGTAACATTAAAGGTGGAAACAGTTGTGAAATTATTTATCTAGCTGTCATTTTTTTTTAAAACACGAAAACGTGGCATTTGAACAGAAGTGTATGGACTTTTTATATCCACTGTATATATACATAATCGGTTTTAGATGGGAGCTTTAGACTTTGGGCTCTGGTGTGAAATCATCTCATCTGTGTTCCTATCCATTTGACTTCAGTTATTGAGGGTTTTCGTATTCATGTTGTTGGCGTAGTGCTGACATACTTCCTATCTTTGTGGTTGCAGGAAGACAAAGATGAGGATGTGGTTCTGGTGAAGGTTGAGCAGGAAGAGCCAGTGACTGGAACCCCCAATGCTCCAGACATCAGCATTCAGGAGGGTGAGGATGCCCACACCATCACATGTCAACATGCTGTCTGCAGGACTTGTTCTGATTAGTCCTTGTGTATAAAGAAATCATCACATGCATCTAATAGAAAATATCTTAGAGCCTAAAGACAAGACAAGTTTCCAATAAAACTAAAACTAGTTAAAGTTAAAAAATTAAAGTTAAATCAGAGTTTCAAAGTTTTATAGAGCAGTCATACCAGAGTTTTCTAGAAAAAAAAAAACTTCCACAAGCATTAATTCCATCTCCTGATTGGTCCTCAAAATACCAATCACAAATCATCCCTATCAATGCATCCAACCCCGTGTGGGGTCAGTCTTGCCAACTTAGACCAGATTCAGTTCAAAAAGAAAACATTGCATGTCCATGTCTTTGTGGCAACATGACTGACAGCAAGTGTCTGATTGGTTTAGAGAGGTAACCAATAACAACAGAAAGAGAGGAAGGGGTTAGCAGAGTCACCCGAAATATAAGATTTATGCTGCAGGATCTAATGAATTCAGAAAGTGTTTGGCTGTTTTAACACCAGAACTATTTGATCAGCTTCAAACAGACCAGGTTTTTTATAGGGAGGTGTGAATTAAATTCATTTTATTTATATAAAATCTATTACAACACAAGTTGTCTCCAGGTAGTTTCCAGAGACCCAGAACATGACCTCCGAGCAATTATTACATAAACAAACAGCGGCAGGTAAAAACTCTCCTTTAAGAGGGAAGAAACCTGGATCAGGACCTGGAACACATGAGGGGACCCTCCTGCCGAAGACCAACTGGGTAGAGGAGAAAAAGAGGGATAGGAAAGAGAGAATGAAGAACAGAGAGAGGAGGGACACAGACACACCGCCAAACGTACAAAAGACAAGATATTTAATTTTAACTATCCATCAGCAGCAAAAGTTAAGAGTTCATTGTATGTAGGATCTTTAGAGAATTACTTGGACATCCAGCCAACAGCACATTACAGTAATCTAGTCTAGAAGATACAAATTAGTTTTTCAGCATCACTCTGGGAGAGGATGCTCCTAATCTTGATATTACGGAGGTGGAAAAACGAAGTCTTACAAAGCTGATTAATATGCTGTTTAAATGACAAATCCTGATCAAAATAACTCCAAGGTTTCTCACAGTTTTACTGAAGGCCATCGCAAGACCATCTAATCCCTTCCTAAGGTGTTTGGGACCACAAACAACAACCTCTGTTTTATCAGAATTTAGGAGCAAAACGTTCGGTAATGGTTCTGTTTCATCTGGCTTTATAGACAAATACAGTTGTGTATCATCAGCCTAAACATGAAAATTAATGCCATTTTTCTGGATAATACTTCCCAAGGGCTGCATGTATAAACTCAACAGGATTGGCCCTAGAACTGAACCCTGCGGGACACCATAGCAGACCCTTGTCTGTACTGAAGAAACCTCATGAACATGAACAAACTGGAATCTATCAGACAGATCTGATTTAAACCAATCTAGAGCTGTCCCTTTAATCCCAACAACATACTTTAGTCTCTGCAGTAAAATGCTGTGATCTATAGTATCAAAACAGCATGAGGTCCAGCAGAACCAGTATAGACATTAATCCATTATCTGAGGTCCAGCAGAACCAGTATGGACACTAGTCCATTATACGAGGTCCAGTAGAACCAGTATGGACACTAATACATTATCTGAGGTCCAGCAGAACCAGTATAGACATTAATCCATTATCTGAGGTCCAGCAGAACCAGTATGGACACTAGTCCATTATATGAGGTCCAGCAGAACCAGTATGGACACTAACCCATTATCTGAGGTCCAGCAGAACCAGTATGGACACTAGTCCATGATCTGAGGCCATAAGAAGGACTTGAACCAGTGCCGTTTCTGTGCTATGATGCATCTGAACCCTGACTGAAAAACTTTAAATAGATCATTTCTATACAAATGGTCACACAGCAGCTGCAACGACCTTTTCCAGAATTTTAGACATAAATGGGAGGTTGGAAATCTGGCGATAATTGTCTAAAATTTCTGGGTCAAGAGAGGATTTTGTTAGGTAACTGTTTAATTACTGTGACTTTAAAAACCTGTGGCACATATCCTAAGACTAGAGACAAGTTGATCTGGTCCAGTATTGTCATACCAATGAGAGGGAAAACATTTTTGAGTAGTGGAGTATTGTAGACCAGAATGTTTTTGAAGCCATTTAGACATCTTACTCTACGAGCTCACCAAACTCATCCATGCCCAGGAGACGTGTAAGATCGGAGGGGCCGTTCCTCCCAGTCACACCCTTCCAGGTCTCGCTGTCATTGCCCACGTGAGCACTGGAGTGCCCCAGCAGATTTACCAGTGTGAACCCTAATGTACAGGCATTGTTGAAACCCTCAGTTCCTTTAAATCAAGGTTAAAAATTCATTTGTTAACAGCCTTTGACTCTGTTATTTAAACCATTTTTAATTTAAATTCAAACAATGTTGATTTCAGTACTACACTTTAACTAACTTAAGTCTCATTTTTCTTTATTTTGCTACTCCATTGTAAATCATAATCTTTATTTCTTGTTACTTTCTGTGTTTTCATTATTTAAAGCACCTTCAGTTTCCTTGTACCTGAATTGTGCTATTCAAATAAACTTGATATGGGTCAAAGAAGTGAACTTAGTTCCTCCTAAAAACATAGGTCTCAGTCGGCTTCAAGCAGATCAAAAGCAGAAGGTGGACTACAATGTGGGGCATTAAGGGTAAACAATACCTTAACAAATGCATATGTACTGTGATTTCCGGGTAAATGTCTTACAGTCAGACATGGAATGAGGAAACACTCAGAAGAACAATGAAGTTCACAAACTAACTAGTGGGGAAATAGAGCTGCATTAACTATTAGATTAGGTTTCTTCTTTGTTGTTTGTCTTGTCATCTTCTTCGGTTATTCTTGATGCTGCACCATCACAGGTAAGGGGGAGATTACAATATTCAGAAGCTTCAGTTTGTTTGACAACATTAAATGGGAAACCAAACTCAGACCAGCTAATTGCTGTAACCAGAATTAAAGAACTAAAACCCCACCAGAACCGAGTCCCCCAACTGAACCAACACCCCAGTAGAAGTGAGTCCCCGTGGTATAACAAAGTCATTTCTGGTTATAACTCCACATTTGGACCTCTGTGGTTATAATTGCCTGGTAACGTAACCAGCAAGACTCACACTGAGCACCTATCTGCATTTTTGTTGGTCAGACTTTTCCAGAAACTGCAGCAGAAGTGTAGTTTGCAGTTATAACAGATAAGTAGACCTAAAAAACTGGTGCCTGTCAGAGAAATGTCAGCTTCTGTGTCTCTCTTTCCAGGACTGGTGGAGTCCAGCACAGATGACTCCCAACGAGCACCCCCACCTCATGAAACCCTGCAACCAACCAGAACACAGCTATTTGACCGGCAGGACTGTGGGCAGGGCTTCTCAGAGGTCAGCTATGACCGTTCCTGGCCGTGGACTGATGGGGGGGTCAGTGGCATTGACCACGTTCCCCTCTCTTATCTGCCGGGAGCTCTGATTGGAGCAGATTCTGGCAGCTCTGGGAGGGGACCAGCAGTAGAGGTTCCATCAGAGGGGGGGGTGGCTTTGATAAACTCTAAAAGCTTCCCCAGCTATTCCACAGAGCAGTGCAGCACTGCCCAGCTGTTGCCAGGTGCCAAAGGGGGCCAACAAGTCCCAGACTTGGGACCAGAAGCAATCCAAAAGAATTATATGAAGAGGGCTTATGTTTGTCACTTTTGTGGGAAGCACTTTCCTGCTCCAGCAAACCTGGAGTCCCACCTGAGGACGCACACTGGAGAGAGGCCATTTGGATGCTCTATCTGTGGCAAGAAGTTTTCCCAGTTCTGGAACCTGAAGATCCACAGAAATATCCACACCGGCGAGAGGCCGTACCGCTGTCCACTCTGTCCTGACAGTTTCTCCGACCCCAGCAACCTGAAGAAGCACCAGAAGAGACACCACCCACAGGGTGGGGCCTCATCCTCAGGGACAGCGTAAACAACACTGGTGGGGGCATGTCCCCAGAAACAGCTTACACTCTGTTCTCATATTTTAGAAACCCTAAAATGTCCTCAAAATAAGCTTTTATTTCATATTCATCAAGTCCTGTCAGTAAAAGTTTGCAGGAGATTGCTGCAGCCAACGATGTTGATAATTTTTACAATTAGTAAGTGATTATTTCTATCATTACTTCCATCTCCACTTCCTGTTCCAGGCATGTTTTACCTCACCTGCTAAAGTTCTTTACAACGTAAAAGTCAACTGAGTCTCCACTTCCTAGTTCTACATAGAACAGGTTCCCCAAGATAATTAAAACCATAAAGCACAATACCTAAACAGTGTTTCATTGATATGTACAAAAACTCAGATTCAACTGGACATAAAACTAGTTTTGGTTGCTGTTAACAAAGGTTTTAACACGCGGAGGCTCGTAAGCAGGCCAACGTGGGTTAGGGCTGAACCTAGATTTGGACTGGCTCGTTTACAGACAAGTTTTGAATAATTTGGTTAATTGACACCAACACTGGATTTTCTGGTTGATATGTGAAGCTGCTTGTGGCCAAAGAGGGATAATATCTGTTTTGAATATACATTAATATACATTGTTCCTGTTAAGATGAATAAATCTAACTTTGTAATTATCATTTGGCTGTGCACATTCTTTCTGGTGTCACTGAGTGCTGCTGCTTTTAGGCCAAGTCAGGCATTCTGATTTAATGGGTTGTCTTAACTTTTCTGTCATATACCATTTTCAGGCTATCTAGCTCTTAGCTTTAGAAGTAAATGATTGATTTAGTAGTTAACAAGGTGGGGGTGTGGCTCTTTTAAGTCACACATGGAAGTGTAGCTCTTTTTGTGACAGGTGGGGTGTGGCTCTTTGGGGGGAGTTGGTCCTTCAGACCTGTTAATCTAAAGAGGTTTTCAGTTTCAGTCTGGTCTCCTTCCTGCTCATGCCTCCTCCTCTCCCCAGTTTGCAGCACCTCATCCGACCCCCCGAGCATCAGAAGACCCCAGCGGTGTCATGGCAGTCCATCTGAGTACCCTTGACACCAACACATCAGGCAACCCCCCCATGCAGCAGCCTGGAAACACTGATACCACCTCTCTGAGCTCTGAGTACTCTCTGTTTGAACTGGAGACCTTCTTCAGTCGTTGGACTCCTGATGGTGAGACTATGACCTCCCCCGAGAACCCTCAGAATTCTTTCACTAAACTTGACTCAGTAGATCAGAACCAGGATAGAGTTGCTCCTCTAAAGCCCAAGGCTGTTGCTCGGCTGGCTGAAGGACATAGTTTGTCCTCTGCAGTTAGCCGCTCGGACTCCCTCGGTAACATACCATCATTCTTTCTTCATCTATACTCTTGTGTTCTTAGTTTTCTGCTGTGATAGGTGTTCGTTTGTTTTTTTCTCTTTTCAGGGACGTCTTTGAGGGTGGTGGCACCATGGAGAAAATCATTGCCTATGACAGCAATTTCACCAATTTACCACCAACAGAAATGTGATGATGACATGAAGATTCATTATATTCAAAGCACCATTTCCTCATCGGAGGAAACTCAGTCATCCAGCTCACCCGGTGCTAATGTCAATGGTTCTGGTAAAATCTCTGCTTTTGGTCTGTCTAGCAGGACTAATCTGACTCCAAGATCGTTGTTTCCTGTTGGTGGATCCACAAGAAGTGATTTGGAGGACGTCAGATCGGTTCCTCATCATAAACAGTTTTCTCACCACCATAAAATCCTGGCTGCAAGTGGCATGGCGATGGAGCGCCGCAAACGCTGCTACATCTGTCAGACTTGTGGGAAGGTCTTCTCTGGTCTGTCTAATCTGGAGGCCCATGAGCGAGTCCACACAGGTGAGAAGCCATTCACCTGTAACACCTGTGGGAAATGCTTCTCTGAGGCTGGAAACCTGAAGAAACACCAGAGAGTCCATACTGGAGAGAAACCCTTCTCCTGCCACCTCTGTGGAAAGAAGTTTGCCTGGATCTGCAATCTGAGGACTCACCTGCAGTCTGCCACCGGCTGTGGATCACAGAACAGAGAGAACAGAGCAGAGAGGTCTGGACCAGTTGGGTCTGGAGTGAGCTGATTCCACTTGTGTATACAGGTTGTTGAGGTCCTTGTGGTCTGTCCATTTTTTTTTAAAGAGTGTGATGGTTAAATTAACTAATTTAAAAACTACATTAATTAAAATTAATTTGATTTTCGTCACCAATCGACCTCATTTTGGCCATTTGATGAAACTGATGTTTTATTTGCAACATTAATATGTGGAAGTGGTTATCAGACATGTAAACACCCTCTTTTTATTGGTCTGAAGGACTTTTATAAATTAAAATAAGGATCTTCCAGCATTTGTTCTGGGTGAATTCCCTTCAGAGATCTGAACTTGGAAACCTACTCATATAATAATTGATCATTGACTGTATCTTAGTCTCTTTTTATAATTTGTGGAGAAACTTGTGTTGAAGAAAAGAATAAATCTTAGCGATCAATTTTTTTGTCAGTCTTTTTTATTACATGATTATAAATATCTGGCTCATTCCTTTATCTCCAGCAGTTTTCTTTTTCTTTTTGAATAATCAGTTCCATGGCTGGGCATCACCTCTGTAGGGAGCGAGCCTGTCCAGGTGGAGGACCTTCCGTGTCCCCCTAGGTGGGAGTCGGACCCTGTACACCACCTCCCCCAGCACCTCCAACACTTCACAAGGTCCGACCCAGTGGCAGTCCAGCTTGGGGCACCGACCTTTCCTCCGTTTAGGACTATACACCTACACCAGGTTTCCCGCTTCAAAGCCCTTCCCTCTGGCCCTCACGTCATAGTTCCTCTTCTGTCGTATGCCCGCTTTCTGCAGCTGATCACGGGCAAACGCGTGTGCAGAGTCCATCCGGTCCTGGAGTCTCCTGGCATACTCTGGTCCCGGTGGGACTGTTGGTGCGTCTGGGGGTTTGCCAAAGGCCATTTCTGCTGGTGTCCGTAGCTCCCGTCCCAACATCAACAGAGCAGGAGTGCACAATGTAGAATCCTGCACAGCCGACCTGTAGGCCAAAAGAACAAGGGGTAAGTGAGTGTCCCAATCCCGTTGGTGTTCGGCTGTGAGGATGGCGAGTTGTTTTGCCAAAGTTTTGTTGAACCGTTCGACTAATCCATCGCTCTGGGGGTGCAAAGGCGTGGTCCGAGTCTTTTGAATGCACAACTGCTTACACATAGCACGGAATACGGCAGATTCAAAATTCCTGCCTTGATCGCTATGGATGACTTCCGCTGCTCCGAATCTGGCAAACATTCCGGCCACCAACGCATCCGCCACCGTTGCTGCTTCCTGGTCCGGTATGGCATATGCCTCGGGCCATTTTGTAAAATAGTCCATGGCTACCAGTACGTAGCGGTTGCCTTGGTCTGTGCGGGGAAAGGGGCCCATAATGTCCACTGCTACCCTCTCCATTGGGGCTCCCACAGCCAGCTGCTGGAGCTGGCCACGTGACTGATCTGGCGGACCCTTGTATGCGGTACAGAGATCACAGCGACGACAAAAGTCTTCCACGTCTCTTCTTAACCGGCCCCAGTGAAACCCTTGTCGGTGTCGTCGGAGGGTTTTCGAAACTCCAAAGTTACCAGCTCCTGTCGTTCCATGACAGGCTTCCAGAACAGATTGTTTCAGTGACCTGGGGACGACAATCTGCCACCTCTCCTCCCCTGTTGCTGGTTCCTTCCAGGCTCTCTGAAGTACCCCATCCTTCACCCGTAGAGCCCTGAACTTTCCAAACAGTCCTTTGGCGGCAGGTGAGCACCCGGCTACCTCGTCCCAGCTTGGCTTCCGCCCTGCCTCTACCCGCTGCAGCACTGGTTCCAGGTCAGCATCCCGTTCCTGCTGAGCTCGCCATTCAAGCGGGCTGACAAGTTGTGCTGTTCTGCAGACCGGCTCATCTCCCTCGTCTACGGGACCCACCTCTTCGGCGCGGAGCTCCGCCTCTCGGGCCTCCCTCTTTTCGCAGTATCGGCACCCGTGAGAACCACAGGGTCGCCGGGACATGGCATCAGCATTGGCATGGTGAGCTCCTGCTCTGTACTCTATTTGGAAGGTGTACAGTGCCAGCTCCTCCAGCCACCGTGCAATCTGTCCTTCTGGCTCCTTAAAGGACATCAACCATTGCAGTGCTGAGTGGTCAGTACGAACAGTGAAGGGTAGTCCACACAGGTAATATCTAAAATGGCCAACTGCTCTCACAATGGCAAGGAGTTCTCTGCGCGTTACGCAGTAGCGCCTCTCTGCTTTGTTAAAAGTGCGACTGAAGTACGCCACCACTCTCTCCCCATCTGGTCCAACCTGGCTCAATACTGCCCCCATTCCTACCACGCTGGCATCCGTATCCAGAATGAATGGAAGACTGGGGTCCGGGGGGGTAAGGATGGGCGACTCAGTCAGAGCTTTCTTCAGGGAGCCAAAGGCCTGCTCACACTCCGGTGTCCAGGTAAAGTCCATGTCTTTTCTCTGTAGGCAGAACAAGGGTGCAGCTATACAAGAGAAGCCACGCACAAATCGTCTGTAGTAGGAAGCCAGGCCGATGAAGCTCTTTAGCTCACGTAGATTGGAGGGGGTTGGCCAGTCTCTCACTGTTTGCACTTTCTCCTCTAGTGTGCTAATGCCCTCTCCCCCAATCCTGTGCCCCAGAAACTCAAGCTCTCTTTGCATGAAGGAGCATTTGTCAGAGTGGAGTTTCAGACCAGCTGCTGCTATTCTCCGTAGAACCCGTCGCAGAGACCCCAACGCCGTCTCAAAGGAGCTCCCGTGGACCAGGATGTCATCCAAGTAAACCAGGCATTCCTGTCGAGGAGTGTCGACCAGCACCTTCTCCATTAAACGTTCAAAGGTGGCCGGGGCGTTGCACAGACCAAACGGCAGAACTCGAAACTGCCAAAGCCCCCTACCCGTACAGAACGCAGTCTTTTGTCTTGCCCCAGGGCTGAGGTGCACCTGCCAGTATCCACTCCGTAAGTCCAAGGAGGAGAACCACGAAGAACCAGACACCAAGTCCAAGGACTCATCAATGCGGGGCAATGGATAAGAGTCTTTCCTGGTCACCCCATTCAGCGGTCTGTAGTCCACGCTGAACCTCATTTTTGAGGACTTTTTTTTGTTAACCATCACAACTCCCGAGGCCCAGGGACTTTCCGAGGGCTCAATGATGCCGGCCTTAAGCATCTCCTCTATGGCGTTGTCAGCAGCCACCTGGTGTGCCAACGGAAGACGGCGGGGGCGTGTCCTGATGGGCCGTGCATCGCCGGTATTAATGTCGTGCTGGACCAAGTGTGTCAAGCCAACTTCCTCTTCCGACAGCGCAAAGGTGTCCTTAAACTCAACCAACAACTGCCACAGCTCCTCCCGCTGTCCAAGGTCTAAGTTGTCGCAGCTGCGTTGCCACACCCGTCTTATTTCTGCCAATCTGTCCAACTTCTCTACCGACAGCTCACGGGCTGGGGCAGGGGGTTGTGCAACAGTCGGGGTTTGGGGGAGGGGAAGGAGTGGCAAAGTTTGACATGGGGAGCCCGACCGATGATTTGCTCCTCTCACCCTGGCAGCTGGCGGTTGCTGTCCTGGGACCTGCGTAGAACGCACCAATGCAACTGTGGGTCCCCCGGGAAAGGCCAGTGTGTTTTTTCCCAGATCAAGCACGCAGCTGGCAGCCCGCAGAAAGTCCAGCCCCAATATGCAGGGGTCCTGTACCGCTGCAACCCACACCTTAAAATCCACAGAAAGTTCCCCGATCCGTATGGTCACTGTACCCTTCCCCAGCATAGGGGCAAGGTCTCCAGTCACCGTCCGCAGTTTCACCACAGTAGGCTCCAGCTGTGTTCCCACTGGGACCATGTCAGGTCTCAAAAGCGTAGCCGTGGAGCCGCTGTCAATTAGAGCTATGCAAGGGGACCCCGCTAGGGTGACAGGTACGTGACAAAAGTCCCCTTTTTGGGTCCAGCCCACCACCCTCAATGACTCCGTGTCATCGTCTGCCTTTGGGTACAGTGGAACCCCGTTAACTCTGTTCAGTTGGGCGTCGACCCGGGGAAGCGAGGCGGGGGGGGGGACGCAGAGTTAGGGGCCTGCGTCGTCCCATCTACACAGGCCCTGAGTCGTTTCCCTGCACACCAGCCCGCTTTGGACATCGTCTGCTTATGTGGCCAGTTTGGCCGCACACCCAGCAAACGGGGGGCCCTGTCCGGAGCGGTTGTCACTACGTGGCGGTTGTAATGACACCGCTCGGATCAGTTCAGTCAATTCCTCAGCCCAGGCTGGCTTTTCTTGGCTTGAGTCTGCGTGTACCACGGTCCTCACAACTGGACCGCTTCCGGCGTGGTAATCCTCTACTGCTGCTGCTCCCACCATTTCTCGTTCCAGGGCGAGCTCCAGAGCCTCCTGCAGACTAGAGGGGTGTGCGAGCTGTGTCTGCATCCGCAGCTCTCTGGGGTGTATGGCTCTGATGAACTGATCCCTGGCCAGTTCACTCTGTACGTCAGCCGGCATGTGGGCATATGCTCTTCTTGTTTGAGTTTCAATGTCATTGGCCAATACACGGAGGGGCTCACCGTCACGTCTCAGCCTATTCGCCAACTCCGAACGAAGAACACTGGGCCTGCAACACTGTCCAAACCGCCGCTGTAGAGCGCTGACCAGA
The DNA here is from genome assembly GCA_014839995.1 of Xenentodon cancila. NCBI lineage: Eukaryota > Metazoa > Chordata > Actinopteri > Beloniformes > Belonidae > Xenentodon > Xenentodon cancila. The sequence goes on from CM026198.1 coordinate 34,719, forward strand.
GCCGTATAATCACCCCTTTCCGCGGGGCTAAGCAGTAGCAGGCAGGTTAGTGCTTCATCCGTAAGGCACATGGCCAGCTGCAAAGCTTTGACATCGCTCGACCAGTCTGCGGCCCGCGCCAAGAGTTCAAACTGGGCATGAAAGGCCTCCCAATCCGCTTTACCGGAGTATTTCGGAGTTTTCACCTGGAGTTGGCCCAACATGGCGCCGCCGTCTTTGGTCACATTTTGCCTGACGTCACAATCCGCGGGAACGTTCGCGCCGGCGCTGGCTCCCTCGCCGAAGCCGGCGTCAGCGGCTAGCTTCCTGGCTGATTGTTTCAGACGGGCCACGTGTTCCGCAGCATGGCTCAATCCCATCAGGTGGCCCGAAAGACCAGCGCTATCACCGTACGTCGTCTCCTCCTTCACTCTGAGACGAGCGTCGGCACTTCTCCGCGGCGTCGCCATCCCCCTTACTAAGTCGCAAAGCACAGCGAGCACGTTCGGGCTAGCTACGGTTAGCGGCGTCGCGAGTCAGAACCCGAGTTTCTTCTCCCTCTTATTGGCTATGTTTTACTTCTGACACCAATGTAGCGTTCCTCAAAAACAAATGCTGAAGCAGGCTTACCACAAAAAAGGTTGGTTTATTCTTGAACAGTCACTCATGTCCGTAACCATCCGCCATTTTCCACACACTCCCTCACTCACCCACCCGCTTCCCGTCTTTCTCACTCTCCCGCCCCTCGGACCTCTCCCATCCTATCAGATCCTCGTTTGAACTTATAACAATTATTGCACCCTTAACATCTATGGTAACAGAGCAGCTTAACATCTACCCACAACATGAACAATACAGAACACAGGAATGCTACAATACTTTCCCAAAGAGTTTAAGAGTTTTTATACTGACTTGAAGAAGTAATGAGTGATGCCTAAATCTGCTCAGGGAAAATTTTAAACACAATATTGTTGAAATGGAATCAATGGGGATTTTACAAAAAATTAACGAACGCATTGTCTTAATCATACTTTCGACCTCGTCCTCATCTACGGTGTAAAAACTGATAATCTATTAGTTTCGCATGTAAACTCCGTCCTATCCAACCACAATTTAATAACGTTTGAATTACTCTGCTCCGCTGAGAGGACCGTGAGAGAGAGCTGTGTTTTTGTGTTCACGGAAACATGGGTCAATGACAGCATACCGGACCACGCCATCCAGCTCGACCAGCTGACCTGCTACCGGGCGGACCGAGCACACACCGAGACAGGTAAGGACCGCGGCGGCGGCCTTTGTGTTTTCCTCCGTGATGCTTGGTGTAGAGATGCTGTGGTGGTCTGCAAACACTGCTCACCCCTGGCGGAGTTTATGATTATTAAATGTCGTCCTTTCTATCTACCGCGCGAATACTCTGTCATACTACTCACTGCTGTTTACATCCCCCCCAGCCCCTCCACCAACACCAGGAGAGAGGCGCTGACCGAGCTGTACCAGCGGATCAGCGAGCAGCAGACAGCCCACCCTGAGGCCTTCCTCATCCTGGCGGGGGACTTCAACCACGCAGACCCAAAGACCATCTTTTCAAATCTTCACCACCACATCAAGTTCCCCACGCGAGGAGACAACATTCTGGACCAAATCTACACCAACAACAAGACAGCCTACAAAGCCCACCCCCTCCCCCACCTCGGTGCCTCAGACCACATCACTGTCATGCTAATGCCAGCATACAGGCCACTGGTTAAAGTTGTCAAACCAGTCTGGAAGCAGGTCCGGGTGTGGCCAGAGGGGTCCACAGAGGCACTTCGAGACTGCTTCAACACCACAGACTGGAGCATGTTCAGAGATGCTGCCACCACCAACAACACCACAGACCTCCAGGAGTACACAGAGTCTGTTACCGCCTACATCACCAAGTGCATCGATGATGTAACAGACTCCAGAACCATCAAAGTTAGAGCCAACCAGAAGCCGTGGATGACAAAGAAAGTCCACAGACTCCTGAAGGCTCGGAACGCTGCCTTCAGAGCTGGAGACAAAGTGGGTCTAAAGACAGCTACGACCAACCTGTCCCATGGCATCAGGGAGGCCAAGAGACGGTACTCCAGGAGGATAGCCCGCCGTTTCAGCAACAGCAGGGACACACGGAGCCTGTGGCGAGGGATTCAGACCATTACGGACTACAAGCCCCCACCGCAGACCTGTGAGAGCAGCACATCCCTGCTGAATGAGCTGAACACCTTCTTCGCCCGCTTCGAGGCACACAACACCATCGCCGCACAGAAAGCATCACCCCCTCCCGGCGACCAGGTGCTGATGCTGTCACCGGACACTGTGAGGAGATCCCTCAGCAGGATCAATGCTCGCAAAGCTCCGGGTCCTGACAACATACCTGGTCGTGTACTGAGAGACTGTGCAGGAGAACTCACGGAGGTCTTCACAGACATCTTTAACATGTCACTGAGTCAGGCGGTGGTTCCCACGTGCTTCAAAGCAACCAACATCCGTCCGGTCATGCATCATATCAAGGCTGCTCTCCCCCCCCTCTCTGGACCCCTACCAGTTCGCATATCGCTCCAACCGGTCCACTGACGACGCCATCTCCACTGCCCTCCACACAGCCCTAACACATATGGACACCAGAAACGCTTATGTGAGAATGCTTCTCATCGACTTCAGTTCAGCATTCAACACCATCATCCCCCAGCAGCTCATTCACAAACTGGACCAGCTGGGGATCAGCACCTCGCTGTGCAACTGGCTGTTGGACTTCCTGACTGGGAGACCACAGGCAGTACGGGTCGGCGGCAACACATCCAGCACCATCACACTGAACACAGGGGCCCCCCAGAAATGTGTGCTGAGCCCCCTCCTCTTCACCCTGCAGACCCACGACTGCACACCGATTCACAGCTCCAACCTCTTCGGAAAGTTTGCGGACGACACGACTGTGGTGGGTCTCATCAACAACAACGATGAGTCAAACTACAGGAGAGAAGTGAGCCGCCTGGCTGAGTGGTGCAGCGACAACAATCTCTCCCTGAACGTGGAGAAGACCAAGGAGATTGTTGTTGACTTCAGGAGACAACACACCCAGCATGCTCCTCTGACCATCAACGGTGCCACTGTGGAGAGGGTGAGCAGCACCAAGTTCCTGGGTGTCCACATCTCAGAGGACCTCTCCTGGACTGTTAACACTGCATCACTCGCCAAGAAGGCACAGCAGCGTCTTTACTTCCTCCGCAAACTGCGAAGAGCCAGAGCCCCAGCCCCCATCAGGTACACCTTCTACAGAGGCACCATCGAGAGCATCCTGACCAGCTGCATCACCGTGTGGTACGGAGCTGCACCGCATCCTGACCAGCTGCATCACCGTGTGGTTACGGAGCTGCACAGCAACCTGCCGCAAGTCTCTCCAGCGCGTCGTGAGAGCAGCTGAGAAGATCGTTGGTGTCTCTCTCCCCTCACTTCAGGACATTTACAGCAGCCGTCTGACTCCAAAGCCCTCAGCATTGTGAGAGACCCCACCCACCCGTCACACAGCCTCTTCAGTTTGCTGCCATCAGGGAGGAGGTTGCGGACCCTCCATGCCAGAACCAGCAGACTGAAGGACAGCTTCGTCCACCAGGCCGTCAGGACGCTGAACACTCTCCCTGCTCTTCCTCCGTTTCCGGCCATGCTCCCCCCTCACTCACTCTGATCTCCGTATCTGCATCAGGCACTTTTGGCAGAACTGGACCACTTGCTTTGCACCATGTCACTTTAATCGAACTGAAAAACTGCTGTACAAATGTCATGCCATAACTTGTTTCTTGTCTCTTTTTAACTTGCACTTTGTGTTTAAAATGTATTTATTGTGTAGCACCGAGGGTTTGAGAGTAACGTAATTTCGATTCTCTGTATGTGTCTCACATGTAGTAGAATTGACAATAAACTTGACTCTGACTCTGAATTCAACATTGTCAACGTTACGCATAATAAGAGGAATTACTTTAGCAGATGTCTGTCCGATAAAGCTATTACTGAATTTAGGGAGGCCATTGCTCTTCATCTTCTAACAGTGGAACATAGTGAAGCAGTTCAGGGCGGTGACCTCGGTTCTACCTCTGCAGACGTTGATTTCCTTGTCGGTAGCACTGCAGATGTGTTGCACTCAGCTTTAGATGTAGTTGCTCCTTTGAGAAAGAGGGTCTCTAACCATAGGAGCTTATCTCCCTGGTTTAACTCGCATATTCGTATGTTAAAACAGAAAGTGCGTAAAATGGAAAGAAAGTGGTTCTCTTGTAGGTCTGTAGATATTTATTGTGCATGGAAAGACAGTCTAATAGTGTATAAAAAAGCGCTTTGCAAAGCTAGAACAGCCTATTATTCATTGTTGATCGAGGATAATAAAACATAACCCACGTTTTCTGTTCAGCACTGTAGCCAGGCTGACAAAGAGCCACAACTCTGTTGAGCCGTGCATCCCTGCAGCTCTCAGTAGTGAAGACTTTATGAGCTTCTTTAGCAGTAAAATTGTCAGAATTAGAGAGGAAATCGGCCACACCCACCCGGCAGTGGCTGTGGGCATTTCTTCAGCGACTCCCTTAGGCTCTGAGCTGACTCTAGACTGTTTTGTTCCTGTAGACCTCCCTGACCTGACTCTAGACTGTTTCGTTCCTGTAGACCTCACTGACCTGACCTCAGTCTTCAATAGATCTAAATCATCCCAATTCGACTACTCAAAAAATGTTTTTCCTCACTGATTGGACCGACAATACTGGAACAGATCAACTTGTCTCTACTCTTAGGATATGTGCCACAGGTTTTTAAAGTCGCAGTAATCAAACCATTACTTAAAAAACCCTCTCTTGACCCAGACATTTTAGCTAACTATAGACCAATTTCCAACCTTCCATTTATCTCTAAAATTCTGGAAAAGGTCGTTGCAAGCCAGCTGTGTGAGCATTTATATAGAAATGATCTATTTGAAATTTTTCAGTCAGGGTTCAGAATGCATCATAGCACAGAAACAGCACTGGTTCCAGTCTCAAATGACCTTCTTATGAACTCAGATGATGGATTAGTGTCTATACTGGTTCTGCTGGACCTCAGTGCTGTTTTGATACTGTAGATCACAGCATTTTACTGCAGAGGCTAGAGTATGTTGTTGGGATTAAAGGGACAGCTCTAGATTGATTTAAATCATATCTGTCTGATAGATTCCAGTTTGTTCATGTTCATGAGGTTTCTTCTGTATAGACAAGGGTCTGCTATGGTGTCCTGCAGGGTTCAGTTCTAGGGTCAATCTTGTTCAGTTTATACATGCAGCCCTTGGGAAGTATTATTCGGAACCACTGCATTAATTTTCATTGTTATGCTGATGACACGCAGCTGTATCTGTCTATGAAGCCAGATGAAACGGAACCATTAGACAAACTTCAGATGTGTCTTAAGGACATCAAGGACTGGATGTTCACAAATTATTTGCTCCTAAATTCTGATAAAACAGAGGTTGTTATTTGTGGTCCAAACAGCTTAAAGAAGGGATTAGATGGTGTTGCGATGGCCTCCAGTAGAACTGTGCGAAACCTTGGCATTTTATTCAATCAGGATTTGTCATTTAAACAGCATATTAATCAGCTTTGTAAGACTTCGTTTTTCCACCTCCGTAACATCGCAAAAATTAGGAGCATCCTCTCCCAGAGTGATGGAGATAAACTAATTCATGCGTTCGTGTCTTGTAGACTAGATTACTGTAACGTGTTGTTGGCTGGATGTCCAAATAATTCTCTGAACAGCCTCCAGCTGATCCAAAATGCAGCAGCGCAAATGCAGACAGGAATCAACAAGAGAGACCACATCTCTCCTGTGTTAGCTTCCCTCCATTGGCTCCCCAGTTATTACCAGTATCCCATAAGCATAATAGTGGTCCATTGTTCTTGTAGTTTGTTGTGCTGGTCTGTCCCCTCTTTTTCTCTTCTGTGCATGTTCTGCAGACCAGAACCTCAGGAGCTGCTTGCTGACCTGCACTCCCACCTCTGACCATCCCAGTGTTTACCTCCACCTGTCTGTGTGGATGTCTGTTGGATACTTGGTGACATCCTGACCTGCAGTCCTCGCCTATGTGGATCATCAACTATCCATATATCACCCATATATACACAGAAGTCTTATCGGTCTGCTGCTAATAGATAATTATACTGTTGTATCCTGTCTTGTACCTTTGGCGGTGTGTCTATGTCTCTATTCTCTCTTTACTTCCTGCTCTACCCGGCTGGCCTTCGGCAAGAGGGTCCCCCCTTATGAGCCAGGTCCTGATCTCTTCCCTCTTAAAAGGGGAGTTTTTCTTGCCACTGTTTGGCTTAAAGTTTTTCTTCCACTTGGGAAGTTTTTACCTGTCGTTGTTTATGTAATAATTACTCGGGGGTCATTTAACACACTCTTTGTTTAATCTCATTGTTATTTTACGCTCTGCATACTGCTTGTCTTATAATATAATTGTACACGTCAGAGAATATATCTTGTACAAGTTGCTTATCTTCATGTCATCTGTGACCTCCTTATTTTCAATAAAAGCCTCAAGAGGCCATCAGAGGGGGGGTGCGGACAGAGAAAAGAGCACCAGAGATGTGGCTGAGTTCTCTGTCCGTCCTCCGTGATGATGTATAAAAAACTCACTGACTTTGTCTTTCTTCCTTATTGTGTGTTTAATAAATGTTAGGTTGTTTAAACCTGACAGTAATGTTCTGGGTCTCTGGAAAGACCCTAGAGACAACTTGTGTTGTAATGGACTCTATATAAATAAAATTGAATTGAATTGAATTGAAAATTGAATGTGGATGTTTGAAGTAAACATCAGCTCTGAAAACGTTTCCCCACTACTGGTGGGGTAGGGGAGGTAGAGCAGGAAAAGATAGATAGAAACGGTAGGATGAAGAGCAAAAAGAGGAGAGACACTGATATAGAGCGGCAAAAATATGGATTTTACTGTAACGTTTGAGGTAATGTATTGCAATTTTTATTTGCAATTGAAATGTTTTGGCCCTAGTTGTATTTTATCAAATATGAAGATTTATAGCTGAAATGTGTTTGTGTGTACAAGACTTCGTGCAAATATGACCCTAGTAGATGTTTATACATTTTATGAATGAACACAATAAACACATTATGATTAAGACCAACAGTCCTAAGGACTGGAATGACTTACTGTATGTTTAATTCTATTAATATGATTAATATTAATAAATAAGACTTACAGTCGTGGCCAAAACTCTTAAAAATTACACAAATTAGTTTTCAAAAAGTTTGCTGCACTTCATACGTTTCAAAGGCTTTTATTGACAATTACATGACAGAGATTACATGATAGAGTCAGTATTTGCCGCGTTGGCCCTTCTTTTGCAGGACCTCTGCAATTCGACTGGACATCCTCTCAATCAACTTCCTGGCCAAATCCTGACTGATAGCAACCGATTCTTTCATAATCACTTCTTGGAGTTTGTCAGAATTAGTGGGTTTTTGTTTGTCCACCCGCATCTGGACGATCGACCACAAGTTCTCAATGGGATTAAGATCTGGGGAGTTTCCAGGGCATGGACCCCAAATGCCTCTTTAGGAGACGATCCTGGCGCTTGCTGGACTTCTTTGGACTTCCTGAAGCCTTCTTAACAAGAGTTAAACCTCTGTCCTTGAAGTTCTTGATGATCCTATAAATTGTTGATTTAGCTGCAATCTTAGTAGCCTGTGAAGCCGTTTTTATGCAACGCAGTGACGGCTGCACGTGTTTCTTTGCAGGTCACCATGGTTACCAATGGAAGAACAATGATTTCAAGCATCACCCTCCTTCTAACATGTCAAGTCAACCAGCCTGACATGATGATCTCCAGCCTCGTGCTCGTCAACATTCTCACCTGAGTTAACGAGACGATTACTGGAATGATCTCAGCAGGTCCTTTAATCACACCAATGAAATGCAGTGGATTAGTTATTAGTTAATTTTCATGGCAAAAAAGGACTTATGACTCTTCATAGCACTCTGGAGTATATGCAAATTGCTATTGTAAAAACTTAAGCAGCAACTTTTCCAATTTCCAATATTTATGTAATTCTCAAAACATTTGTCCACGACTGTTCAAGTCCCGTAGCTGGTCTATTGATGCACCACCTCTCGACCTCCCCGCCTCCAGCTCCAAAATTATCAGAACTGACACATACACGTCTGAAGCAGGATTTTTAATATTCTTTCAAAGTTTTTTTTTTTTTTGCTAACATCACATTTTGTCACAAAAAAGCAGCACGTATTAGTTTTATACTGAAATGGTCATAAACAGCATAGAACTAAAACCAGAAGATGTAAGTGTGTGTGATCACAAGTGATAACTTACTACATTTAGCACCCCTGGCAGAACTCGTGCTTGGCATCTCAGCCTGGTGGACCTCTAACAATTCTGCCAGCGACGGGGTCGTCAGCCGGGTGCCTAGGTGCCTTCACTGATGTTTGCTCCTTTAACTTTTTAAGGGGTGCCAATGTAAAACAATGGAAGCCCCTTATCACTATTGCTCATATTTTTATATTACAATTTTAATGGAGATAAACAACTAGATCATTTTAACTTGGATAACAAGCTGCAGGAATGGTTTGGAAATGATCCTTGAAAGTGCTTGAATTAGACCTGGAAACAGTGCATGAACCTGAAGATAAAACATGCAAAAGATTTTATGTTTTTTTTAGTTTTGGATAAAGTCAAGCAGAAACCACTGGGTTGTATCAAAATTCAATTTATTTTATTCACTATTTGTAGAAAAATAATAAAAGAGCTATAAAAGGTTTTAAATTAATAAAATCAGCTTAAATAATATGAAGCAAAAGAAGGGTTTAATTGAACACATCTGCCGTCCTGCTGCTCACGTTTCCAAAATCACTTCAGCAGCTCTCTCCAATTTTCTCAGACATGGATCGACTTCCTTCTGGCGTTCCGGTGTTCTGGCGTTCTGAGGCCTCTCCTCTCAGGAATCTAGTGAAAACTCATCTCTGCATTCTTCATACTTCACTCCTCTGAGGTTTTGTCCTCTGCTCTCCTCTTCCTGTTGAGGCATTCTGTCTTCCGCCTGTCATCTTTGTTTATCCTGGAAAAGTGAGGAGGAAAACTGGAATCAGGCCAGATCACTAACACAGAACATCTGGAGGACCTGAACAGAGTCCAGATGAAGAAACGTTATGGTTGTAGGGGGCTGTTCAGAATAAAAAGGGAAGGCTCAGGAATCGGACATTCAGCCTGAAGAGCTCACAGCTGCTGGAGTTTTCAGTCCAAAAACATAGCTCCCATTCAAATTTAGCAGAATGAAAACCTCAAAAGATCAAATGATACTCCCATCATGCTGTAATGATGATGATGATGATGATGATGATTGTGTTTCTGACTTACCTTTCCCAGCACTTCAGAAAAGCTCTGGCCATCCTTGTCTGTGTGTCGATGCATTTCTGTTCATTGGAGTTAGTCGGCCCACTCAAAGTGATTCTGAAGACCCAAAACGACCAATTAGATTGAAAATAAACGAGTGGAATAAAAATGAACAATCACAATCAGGGCAAACATTAAGACAAAAATTAAGTTTTAGTATCTAAGTCTGCACAGCTCAGGATAAACCCAGATGTTTTCAGGCAGAAATCCAGAAGACAGTGTCATCAGACTCACATCAACTCTGTTCTGTCACATCCGGGTCGTTTCTCGAGGACTTGGAAATCCGACATGTTTCCTCTGGCCATTTTGACTGTTTGCAGACATGAGCATCGTCCGAAGAAGTGCTGCGCTGCAGGGAGAAGTTAACAAGTGTCAGATGTGCAGGAAACCAGCTGACATGCAGAGTTTTATAGTTGCTGCTGCTGTCAAACAAAGAGAGTGGCTGTGTTTTCAGCATTCCTTTGTTCTTGACTGCAGAAATGCTCTGAAACTCACCGTGGTGGAGCTGGATGCAGACTGCAACCAAAACAACCAGGACGAAAACACAGTTTTTTCCTGAAAGCAACATTTTCTTTACCAAAAAAAAAACAAACAAACAAACAAAAAACATTCAGAGTTGAAAGAAGGAGCTGGAGATGACAGAGGAGTGAATGCCTGTAGACAGCTTCTTCTTTCAGCTTTTATAGCCACACCACAGTGGGTTTTCCCCTCTTCCCGTTAAGCCAGGCCCCAAATATGCTCTGGAATTTCCACTTTTAGAGACCTACTCTACAGTGAGCTCAGCTCTCAATAATGGAGATCAGGTTGATTAAATTCATTTACTGGATTCCTGATGATGTTCAAACCAAACACGACAAAGTCAGCTTATGTTAATTCTTCTGAACTGTAACCGCTGAGGATTAGTATAACAAACATCAGGAAAATAGAACCCCAGATGAACAACAACATATTTTTCACTGTGTCATTGTTTAAAAGAAATGAAGCTAAAGAAAATATGTGTGAAATACCAAAAATACCAAATACCAAAAGTCTCCTGATCATCCTCATTGAACTGATTGTCAGTAGGTGTGCAGACCTCCAGAAAAGCAGATTCAGCAGTTTCCTGGTCTGAATTATTCAGGCATGCATTAACACAATGCCAAGAGCAAAGGACATCAGCAATTGTCTTAGAAAACCAACTGTTGCTGCACATTAATCTAAAAAAAAAAAAAAAAATGCTATAAAACTATTACTTAACGTATTGGATTTCAATGTTCCACAGTCAAAAAGATTATTTACAAGTGGTAAACATTCAAGTTTAATATTTTTGTGACATCAATATTTTTTGGGCAAACTGGGGTGTTGATCCCTCTGTTTAAAAAGGGGGACCGGAGACTGTGTTCCAACTATAGGGGGATCACACTTCTCAGCCTCCCTGGGAAAGTCTACTCCAGGATACTGGAGAGGAGAATTCGGCCGATAGTCGAACCTCGGATTCAGGAGGAACAATGCAGTTTTCGTCCTGGTCGTGGAACACTGGACCAGCTCTATACTCTCCGCAGGGTGCTGGAGGGTTCATGGGAGTATGCCCAACCAGTCTACATGTGTTTTGTGGATCTGGTGAAAGCATTTGACCGTGTCCCTCGTAGTATCCTGTGGGAGGTGCTCCGTGAGTATGGGGTCTGGGGCCCTTTGCTATGGGCTGTTCGGTCTCTGTACGACCGGAGCAGGAGTTTGGTTCGCATTGCCGGCAATAAGTCAGACCTGTTTCCGGTGCATGTTGGACTCCGGCAGGGCTGCCCTCTGTCACCGATCCTGTTCATAATTTTTATGGACAGGATTTCTAGGCGTAGCCAGGGACTGGAGGGGGTCCAGTTTGGGAACCACAAGATTTCATCTCTGCTTTTTGCGGATGATGTTGTCTTGTTGGCTTCATTGAGCCAGGACCTACAGCATGTGCTGGGATGGTTTTCCAACCGAGTGCGAAGCAGCTGGGATGAGAATCAGCACCTCTAAATCCGAGGCCATGGTTCTCGACCGGAAAAAGGTGGCTTGCCCTATCCGGGTAGGTGGAGAAGTCCTGCCTCAAGTGGAGGAGTTTAAATATCTCGGGATCTTGTTCACGAGTGAGGGAAAGATGGAGCGTGAGATTGACAGGCGGATTGGTGCAGCATCTGCAGTTATGCAGTCGTTTTACCGAACTGTCGTGGTGAAGAAGGAGCTGAGTCGTAAGACAAAGCTCTCAATTTACCGGTCAATCTACGCTCCCACCCTCACCTATGGCCATGAACTTTGGGTATTGACCGAAAGGACAAGATCACGGATACAAGCGGCCGAAATGAGTTTCCTCCGCAGGGTGGCTGGGCGCTTCCTTAGAGATAGGGTGAGAAGCTCAGTCATTCGGGAGGAGCTCGGGGTCGAGCCGCTGGGTTATAATACTAATTTCAAACTTTCTGGAATTCAGTTTTTGAAAGATTATTCAAAAGAGGAAAACATTTAAAGAAACCACGGGGCGCTCTCTGCTATGTCATGTGACCTGGAGATGAGGAAAAACACATTTCCACTGGACCTTTGTCAAATAATCCTTTATTAAATCACTAGAAAAAACTCATATGAGTCTAAAATCATTTTTGTGATATAATGTTAAATAAATAAAAGTTAGACATATTTTCTCTTCATAATTTAGATCTGAGCCACTTAAAGTGTAATGGAAATTTCTGAGAGGTTTAGGGTTTTTGTTGTCTTATCTCAAATGTTTTGGACTTGGTGGTCAGTTCTGATACCAAAATACATACAACAGCTGAATTTTCTTCTGTAAATCTTTCCGATTCTGGGTTCCTGGACTTTCACCACAGGATGATTCAGAACTCACTCTGTGAGTAATGCTGGTGGTTTCAACAGGATGTTTAACAGGGATTTTCAGAATTACTGAGTGGCATTAACATTTGTTTAACAGAACTGGAACTCAACGTGAAACCATCTATCAACTGAGCTTTTTGGGTTTAAGCTGATCATTCCTGAACTTACATTTCAGGTTTTCTTGTTTTACACAACTAGGACAGCGAACGTCTGCATGTCACAGCAACGTTTGTAGTGGTTAAATCTTTCACTCTCACTGCCGAAACAGAGAAAAACAAAGTCTCATGACGAATTGAACGGAAGAGCCAGAATAATTCAGACATCAGAAAGCTTAGTCAGCATTCACAGCTGTATCCTCTGGAGCCAGAAACAGAGACAGTTATGACAGTACTGTTGTTCCTCAGGACAACTCTGAAGAACAACCATGTAGATGAGTTTCTCTGCTGGTGCAGGAAACTATAAGACTTTCAGTAATTACTTATTTTTTTATTAACAGCATATCATTAACATACATAAGCCAACATGACTTTGTTGAGTGTTACAGGCCAGCAGCTGAACAGACCATTAAAGGAATAACAGATCCACTCACAAGACCACATGACTGCAAAACTAATCTAGTTCATAAAGCTCAACACACACCTGCCACTTTCAGTAATTACAGTCATAAGCAGAAGCTTGGACCTATCATAAACCTACTTTTTGTAAAAACACAGTAAAACCCATCTGAGCCCAGATGGACAACATAAAACTTCACTCACTGTAACATTGAAAATTTAACAAAAATTAAGCAAAAAAAAAAAAAAAAAGCATGTGTGCAATATACCCCTGAATACCTCCTTACAGCTTCCACAGGATTTAAGAAACTAATTTGGTTCTGTTACCCATCAGCTCTTTGGTTTAAAATGGGCAAATAACATTGGTCCCATATAGCTTCAGTGTTAGGAGAAGACTATGGGGGGAAATGGGGTCTATGAGGGATACAAAAATGGCCCGGGCTAATAAGGTGGAAAAGATAACTGTTCACCAAATTACCAATTGGCTTGTTGGGCTTAACCAAAAGACAAGGTAAATGCAGGCAGGACCACCATGGAACTTACAGACAAATCCAGATGAACCCACATATAAATGGTCACTGGCCAGAAGAAAGCATGTTCTGTCTAAAAAGAACATGGAAGCATTAAAGAAGTTCACAAAACTGCATCTGAAGAAACAAGCAGACTTCTGGAAGAATGCCCTAAGGACAGATGAGACCAAAGTGTGGACCAGTATTCCTCCACAACCATGAGAGACACTGATGAAGTCCCTCATGCTTGGGGAAAAACTCATATGAGTTTTAAATAATTTTTGTGATATAATGTTTAAGAGTTAGACATACCTTCTCTTCATAATTCAGATCTGAGCCACTTAAAGTGTAATGGAAATTTCTGCTCTGCACTGCTCGTCAAAACAATGAGCAAAGATTGTTTTATTTAGAAAATCTTACATCCTTAAACTATCCTCAAAGTTAAGATCCAGGTTTGGTTAACTTTTTATTGAGCTTTATAACACAATCTATTTGTTTATATGTTCCAAACTCCTTTTATTGACTTATTTTCTATAAGTCTATAAGTCCATAGTGAAATGAATTGAGCATAAAAAGCAATGTTTTGCATAATTTATGAAGATATTGAACTAGGATACAAAGGACAGATAGAAACAATGTAATATTAGAGGAACAATCAAATTAAAACCATAAAAACATTTTGGAACTGTGTGGACTATACTACTCCCAGTTATAGAGGTGGAAAATAACCTGTCAACATATGGTCGGGTCCATTTCATCATCAAAACACAATAAACTAGTTGGACACAGCTGTTATATTTAAGATGTCTCTTTTATTTTGCAAAAGATAAAATATAAAAAAATAGTCTTGCTTTTAGTCTCAAACAATTTCACGGCAAAATGTTTACACAAGCTAAGGTCAGGCGCTCCAATTTACTAGCGTTCAAATTGGTAATAGACAGGAGAAATTAATATGGTATTAATTAGTGACAGTTGATGCACCACACACTGGAGTAAATACTCACTGATTTAGCTAACATACCATCAAAAGTGCAGATATTAACACTCTCTGAAGGTAGTTGGTTGGGTCATTTCCTGTTTGTTGTTTGCGGTCTGTGTCTGTCTGCACGGAGTTACGGGCTCTGATTGTTCGAATCTAAAAACTAGATTTTAGTTTGTTTCTGATAATAAAACACTACATCTTGGAAACTTCTCTTTAAATCAAGCACTTGCACCTTTTCCCTTCTGTAACTTTCATTTCTACCAGTCACCGGTACATGTTCCTTCTCCTGTCCTCTCAGCTTGGCCTCCTCTCCCACCGTTTCTCCTTCTTACTGCTCAGGGTGTGAAATGTTCACTTACTCCTCTGCCTCCTTTAGTGAACACGGAAAGTGTGTGAAGTGGAGTTTGTTCGTAGCTTTGGAGGCGAGGCTCAGTGAGTTCGAGGTCCGGTTCACCAACTAGACCATAGTCGAGCAGCCGGACAGTCAGGGTGGCTGGGTGACGGTTCGGAGGAAGCGCCGTCCTAAACGAAGGTGCATGGAACATCCGCACCCGCTTCACCTCCAACTGTTTTTCTCCACTCAGCGACACACCCGCTGAGAAACCGACCTTGGTGATTGGCGACTCTATTTGGAGACATGTGAGGCGACTCCAGCGACCGTAGTCAGGTGCATCCCAGGGGCCAGAGCGGCGACGTCGAAGCAAATTTGAAGCTGCTGGCAAAGAGTCATTGTAAATTCAGTAAAGTTATCAGACATGTCGGCGCTAATGACACCCGGCTACGCCAGTCGGAGGTCCCTAAAATGAATATTGTGTCGGTGTGTAACTACAACAAAACCATGTCGGACTCTGGTCCCCTTCCCAATCTGACCGGTGATGATGTGTTTAGTCGCTGGTCGTCCCGGTGCCCTTTATTGACAATTGGAAGACGTTTTGGGGAAAGCCTGGTCTGCTTAGAAGAGACGGCATTCATCCCACCCAGGATCGTGCAGCTCTGATTTCTAGAAATCTGGCTGATATTATTAAATCCTCCCCCTGACAATCCAGGGTCCAGGCCGGGATGCAGAGCTGCAGTCTTACACGTTTCTCTGCTTTTTCTCGAGGACTATTGCCTGGCAATGTAGAAGTAAATGATGTAATAAGAGATTCTAACAAGGTGCCAAGAAAAATAGAATTAGTCTGGATTCCCCGTCCTCCAAAAGTTCACCAAGCGCGACGTAATAGAGGCGTTACTTAAAATAACGTCGTAAAAATAAAAACCAATACGCATTTAGTGCCAACTAAAGACCGGAAAGTTAGATTAGCATTACTAAATAAACTATCTTTAAGCTCCAAGTCTCTATTCTTCAACGATGTCATTACTGAGACCCGGAGTGACATTTTCTGTGTAACAGAAACATGGCTCCAAGAGGAAGAGTTTGTTAGTTTGCGTGTCAACCAAGACAGCCCTACAACATCCAGACACTTGAGGTACTCAGGGCAAATCTCATTCACCCCTGGTGCCCTGCCATCAAGGTGTTTACAGACTACCTCAGTGACTTCAGCTTGGGTGAAGGAAGAGTCCACCACGGAGTCCCCAGGCTCTGCTTCCTCAGCGGAAGGCATGTCGGTGGGATTAAGGAGATCCTCAAAGTATTCCTTCCACCGTCCGACAATGTCCCCAGTTGTGGTCAGCAGCTCTCCACCCACACCATAAACGGTGTTGGCAGGGTACTGCTCCCCCTTCTGAGGTGCCGGTTGGTTTGCCAGAATCTCTTCGGTGCCGAACGATAGTCCTCCTCCATGGCCTCACCTAACTTCTCCCAGACTCGAGTTTTTGCTTCCCGGACTGCCCGAGCTGCGGCTTGCTTGGCCTAGCGGTACCTGTCGGCTGTGTCACGAGTCCCATGGGCCAACAAGGATAGGCCGATTGGACGCCTTCTTCAACCTGACGGCATCCTTTACTTCCGGTGTCCACCCCCGGGTTTGGGGATTGCCGCCACGACAGGCACCAGACCCCCTGCGTCCACAACTTTTGAGCTGCCGCGGTAACAATGGAGGCAGAGAACATGGTCCACTCTGACTCAATGTCCCCAGCCTCCCTCGGAATCCTAGAGAAGCTCTCCCGGGGGTGGTAGTCCAATACCTCCCTGATCGAGGGCTCGGCCAGACGTTCCCAACAGACCCTCACAATACGTTTGGGCCTGCCTGGTCTGTCCCGCTTCCTCCTCTGCCAGCATATCCAACTCACCACAGGGTGGTGATCAGTTGACAGCTTAGCCCCTCTCTTCACCCGAGTGTCCAAGACATAGAGCCGCAGGTCAGATGAAACGACAACGAAGTCGATCATTGACCTCCGGCCTAGGGTGTCCTGGTGCCACGTGCACTGATGGACACCCTTATGCTCAAACATGGTGTTCGTTATGGACAGACTGTGACTAGCACAGAAGTCCAATAACAGAACGCCACTCAGGTTCAGATTGGGGAGGCCGTTCCTACCAATCACCTCCCTCCAGGTTTTACTGTTATTGCCCACGTGGTCATTGAAGTCCCCCAGTAGAACAATGGAGTCCCCAGTTGGAGCACTATCAAGTACCCTTTCCACGAACTCCAAGAAGGCCGGGTACTCTGTACTGCTGTTCGGCTCGTAGGTACAAACAACAATAAGAGACCTTTCCCCGACCCAAAGGAAGCAACCTTCTCGTTCACTGGGGTAAACTCCACGTGGGCGAAGACCCAGCCACCAGGTGCTCACCTTAGAGCCCCAACCCCAGGCCTGTCTCCAGGGTGGGGTCCCGGTGACGCCAATCTGGGTGACCATTTGTATAGAAATAATATATTTGAAGTGTTTCAGTTAGGGTTCAGATGCATCATAGCACAGAAACAGCACTGGTTCGAGTTTCGAATGACCTTCTTATGGCCTCAGATAATGGATTAGTGTCCATACTGGTTTTGCTGGACCTCAGATAATGGATTAGTGTCCATACTGGTTCTGCTGGACCTCAGATGATGGATTAGTGTCCATTCTGGTTCTGCTGGACCTCAGATAATGGATTAGTGTCCATACTGGATCTGCTGGACCTCAGTACTGCTTTTGATACTATAGATCACAGCATTTTACTGGAGAGGCTAGAGTATGTTGTTGGGATTAAAGGGACAGCTCTAAGTTGGTTTAAATCATATCTATCTGATAGTTTCCAGTTTGTATATGTTCATATGGTTTCTTCAGTACAGACAAGGGTCTGCTATGGTGTCCCGCAGGGTTCAGTTCTAGGGCCAATCCTGTTAAGCTTATACATGCAGCCCTTGGAAACTATTAGCCAGAACAACTGCATTAATTTTTATTGTTATGCTGTTGATAAGCAGCTGTATTTCTCTATGAAGACAGTTGAAACAGAACTATCAGACAAACTTCAGGAATGTCTTAAGGACATCAAGGACTGAACGTCCACTAATTTTTTGCTACTAAATTCTGATAAAACAGGTTGTTATTTGTGGTCCAAACACCTTAGGAAGGGATTAGACAGTGTTGCGATGGCAAAACCTTGGTGTTATTTTGATCAGGATTTGTCATTGAAACAGCATATTAATCAGGCTTGTAAGATATCCCATAAACTTAATTGTGGTCCATTGTTCTGGTAGTTTTTTGTGCTTGTCTGGCCCTTCTTTTCCTCTTCTTTGCATGTCCTGCGGACCAGAACCTCAGGAGCTGCTTGCTGACCTGCAGTTCCACCTCTGACCATCCCAGTGTCTGCCTTAACCTGTCTGTGTGGATGTCTGTTGGATGCTTGCTGACACCCCGACATGCAGTCCTCATCCCCTTGTATCACCGTTTATCCATATATCACCCATATTCACAGAACTCTAATTGGACTACCAAGGACAGTTACTAATGTATCCTATCTTGTACCTTTGACGGTGTCTCTATGTCTCTATTCTTTCTTATTTCTTGCTCTACCCGGCTGGCCTTCAGCAGGAGGGTCCCCCCTCATGAGCCAGGTCCTGCTCAAGGTTTCTTCCCTCTTAAAGGGGAGTTTTTCCTTGCCACTGTTTGGCTTAAGGTTTTTCTTCCACTAGGGGAGTTTTTACCTGCCGCTGTTTATGTAATAATTGCTCGGGGGTCATGTTCTGGGTCTCTGGAAAGCGCCTAGAGACAACTTGTGTTGTAATAGACGCTATATAAATAAAATTGAATTGAATTGAATTAAGACTGCATTTTTCCACCTCCATAATATCACAAAGATCAGGAGCATCCTCTCCCAGAGTGATGCAGGTAAACTAATTCACGCGTTCATTTCTTCTAGACTAGATTACTGTAATGTGTTGTGGCTGGATGTCAGCTGGATCCTCCAGCTGATCCAAAATGCAGCAACGTGAATGCTGACAGGAATCAACAAGAGAGACCACATCTCTCCTGTGTTAGCTTCCCTCCATTGGCTCCCCAGAAAACTTAGAATCCAATTCAAAATTTTTGCATATTACTTGTGTATAAAGTCCAAAATGGCCTAGCGCACAATATTTGTAAGACCTGATAGTTCCATATGTTCCTAACAGAGTTCTCTGTTCTCAGAGTGCAAGTTTACTCGTAGTTCCTAGAAGATCCAGATGTAGATCTGGAGGACGGGTCTTCTGCTATCAGGAACCATCACTATGGAACCAACTTCCAGTTTGGGTGAAGGAGGCTGACACCACCTCCACCTTTAAAACCAAACTTCAAACGTTTGTGTTCAGTAAAACATCTAGTTGGTGTAAACTTTACTGTGTCAGGACCAGCAGTCACAGCTGCAGCTGCAGGACCAGACTAGAGCAGCTGGTCTTCAACACAGCTTCATCCTGGATCTGCTGCTGTAGACCTACGCCGCAGGGGGACACCAACATGATCCATTGAGTGGTTCACCTCCTCTGTTTCTCTTTCCTTTATTCAGCTCAATCATCAGTTATTAATCATAAGTAAGTATAATTGTGGTCCATTGTTCTTGTAGTTTGTTGTGCTGCTCTGCCGCCTCTTTTCCTTTTCCTCCTTCTTCTACAATTCCTTCATAGTTGGACATTCTAAAATGACTGAACATCCAAAATTCATCAGCCATGTGCTTGATGATCACTGCTGATCACATGAAGCCAACATGCAACAAGTCACCAATCCCATTTGGAACCTTGTTTTTCAGCCCATTTAGGTCTCAAATGGGCCCATATGCATATGTTGGCTGGATGTTATATAGGTGGAAATAGTAATATCTTAAAACCTGTTTACTTTGTGGCTTAAAGGACAAAATCTGGTCAGAAATAACTTCTCTTCATAACAGTACAAGTGCAGTACAAAAATAGTAAAATCCAGAGTTGCTAAATGACTAAACAGTTTCTGAAGGACTCAGGTCTGATTACAAAAGGTCAGGATGAAGGTTTGTAGGTTTTATGATGTATTTAGCTATTTGTTTTTCCCCTCTTTTGTTACTTGCCTCTTGTTTTATTTGTTCTTTTAATTGTAAAAATATGACACAACTTAACTCTGGTGAGATTGCAACATATCTGTTTTATATCTCTACAGTTTACTTCTCGAACACTGACGTTTATTGTACTCTTTTGTAATATAATCAGTTTTGGGGCATAGATGAGATCTGCACCTCAACATCAGCATGAATTTACTTTAACAACAAAAGCTGAAGTTACAGTAAGTGTTGTGTAAGACTGTCTGGCTCATATGTCTTTCTTTTATCAGAATGTTACCAGCATGCTTATGATACAACACATATATTTTCTAGAAGACTGTAAGACATCTTGTTAGCGGTGACAAGATTCTTCTTGTTCATGTTGCGTGTCTCCCATCTGCAGCATTGCACAATATGAACAAGCAGTTCAGGTCATCCAAGTCTGAAGCTCATTTCTCTGGAAACATCCCCAGAGAGCCTCCCCCCTCATACCACATGTTTGTTGGAAGAAAGTCAAGAAATCCTGCCAAGACCCAACTGGAGATTCTTTTCTCAGAGTCACAGAACTTCAGGGAAAAAGAAATTTAAAGCAGCGTTTGAAGTACATTGTTAGAGGTTTGCTTATTTAATTCCTGTTTTTTTTTTCTAAAGTGAGCAAAATTCCTTTGACATTAACCATTTATAACTGATACCTACAACCCTTACAGCTTCCACGATGTGGTATCAGCACTTTTGGAGGAAATTTATTCAGCTTTTTTATGTAGAAAAGAAAAACAAAACAAAATGATTATACTTTAGATTCCTAAAACAAATTCCTGAACAGATCTAAATATTCAAATGATCCATCCATCGGATGGATGGATGGATGGATGGATGGATGGATGGATGGATGGATGGATGGATGGATGGATGGATGGATGGATGGATGGATCCACCCATCCATCCGAAACTATTGACATGACATGAATCTATTTATCTATCTATCCATCTATATGTTCATCCATTCGACTGTCATCAGATCATTGGATCTTTCAGGAGGATCTCTTTAGTGTGTCTTCTGTCTGCCATGGAGCCTTCTCCTGGTTAGACATAGTTTCCCAAGGATGCCTGTAGGAGAAATTCTAACCAGAAGAACCGTCTAAAACATTTTTTTTCCTCTCCCGTGGTGCCAAGGTTGTTCCACTCAGCTGTTTGATGGTGTCACTGTTCTTTGTCTATTTTATGCATTGTGTTTATTTAGAAATTCAGACTGGATTTAGATCACATTCAAGAGTTGCACTAAATGGTTCACCCCAGACCAACAAACATAAACCGGGACACTGGCAAGTCCAAAAGGTTCTGTGAGGGTCTTGGAGGCAGCTGGCAGCTAGAATGCTCACTGAAAATTATTGACACATCTGAGGGGTCTATGGGGAGCCAGGGCACCTGGATCCTTGTGGGGTTAACATATACAGCTGTGACCATGGGACACTTCCGCAACATCCAGAGACGGTGGCCTCTGAGTGGCCCATGCAGTGGGTAGCATGCTGGCTGGGACAGCTCTTTGATGGACTCCACATACTCCTCCATGGTGTGGGATGGGCAGTCCAGGTCCTCTTCTGGCTTGCTCTCCTGCATCTCACTAATGGTGGGAAGTCTGTCTACAGTGGAGCGGAGGCAGTGAGCCTTCATCCTGGACCAGAATCGTGCTACTTCACGTCAGCTGAAAATGAAAGAGCATATAGTATTTAAAAAAATCAGCTTCCTTTGTGTAAGCATGTACATGTACATGTACATGTAGGGATACATGTACATGTACATGTAGGGATACATGTACATGTACATGTAGGGATACATGTACATGTACATGTAGGGATACATGTACATGTACATGTAGGGATACATGTACAGAGTAGTGAACATGTACATGTACATGTACATGTACACAACTCTGTTGAGCCGTGCATCCCTGCAGCTCTCAGTAGTGAAGATTTTATGAGCTTCTTTAGCAATAACATTGTCAGAATTACAGAGGAAATCGGCCAGGCCCACCCGGCAGTGGCTGTGGGCATTTCTTCAACTTCGGCGACTCCCTTATGCTCTGACCTGACTCTAGACTGTTTTGTTCCTGTTGACCTCTCTGAGCTGACCTCAGTCGTCAATGGATCTAAATCATCCACGTGTCTGTTAGACCCCATCTCAACTCAACTACTTAAAAATGTTTTCTCTCTTATTGGACCGACAATACTGGAACAGATCAACTTGTCCCTAGTCTTGGGATATGTGCCACAGGCTTTTAAAGTCGCAGTAATCAAACCATTACTTAAAAAACCCTCTCTTGACCCAGACATTATAGCTAACTATAGACCGATTTCCAACCTTCCATTTATCTCTAAAATTCTGGAAATGGTAGTTGCAAGCCAGCTGTGTGAGCATTTATATAGAAATGATCTATTTGAATTTTTTCAGTCAGGGTTCAGAATGCATCATAGCACAGAAACAGCACTAGTTCGAGTCTCGAATGACCTTCTTATGGTCTCAGATAATGGATTAGTGTCCATACTGGTTCTGCTGGGCCTCAGTGATGTTTTGATACTGTAGATCACAGCATTTTACTGCACAGGCTAGAGTATGTTGTTGGGATTAAAGGGACAGCTCTAGATTGGTTTAAATCATATATGTCTGATAGATTCCAGTTAGTTCATGTTCATGAGGTTTCTTCCGTACAGACAAGGGTCTGCTATGGTGTCCCGCAGGGTTCAGTTCTAGGGCCAATCTTGTTCAGTTTATACATACAGCTCTTAGGAAGTATTATACGGAACTACGGCATTAATTTTCATTGTTATGCTGATGATACGCAGCTGTATCTGTCTATGAAGCCAGATGAAACAGAACCATTAGACAAACTTCAGATGTGTCTTAAGGACATCAAGGACTGGATGTCCAGAAATTTTTTGCTACTAAATTCTGATAAAACAGAAGTTGTTGTTTGTGGTCCCAAACAGCTTAGGAAGGGATTAGATGGTCTTGCGATGGCCTCCAGTAAAACTGTGCGAAACCTTGGCGTTATATTCAATCAGGATTTGTCATTTAAACAGCATATTAATCAGGTTTGTAAAACCGCGTTTTTCCACCTCCGTGATATCGCAAAGATTAGAAGCATCCTCTCGCAGAGTGATGCCGAAAAACTAATTCACGCGTTCGTCTCTTCTAGACTACATTACTGTAATGTGTTGTTGGCTGGATGTCCAAGTAATTCTCTAAACAGCCTCCAGCTGATCCAAAATGCAGCAGCGCGAGTGCTGACAGGAATCAACAAGAGAGACCACGTCTCTCCAGTTTTAGCTTCCCTCCATTGGCTCCCCGGAAAATTTAGAATCCAATTCAAAATTTTATTACTGGCATATAAAGTCCAAAATGGCCTAGCGCCGCGATATTTGTAAGACCTGATAGTACCGTACGTTCCTAATAGAGCTCTCCGTTCTCAGGGTGCAGGTTTACTCGTAGTTCCTAGAAGATCCACATGTAGATCTGGAGGACGGGTCTTCTGTTATCAGGCACCATCACTCTGGAACCAACTTCCAGTTTGGGTGAAGGAGGCTGACACCACCTCCACCTTTAAAACTAAACTTCAAACATTTCTGTTTAATAAAGCATATAGTTAGTGTATATTTAGTACCTTAATGTGTCAGGCCCAGTAGTCAAAGCTGCAGCTACAGGACCAGATTAGAGCAGCTCATCTTAAACAGCTTCGGTGTAGATATGCTGCTATAGGCCTCTGCTGCAGGGGGGCACCAACATGATCCACTGAGTGGTGCCTTTCACCTTCTCTGTTTCTCTTAAACCCATAATTAATCCCATAAACATATTTGTGGTCCATTGTTCTTTTAGTTTGTTGTGCTTGTCTGGCCCTTCTTTTCTTCTTCTGTGCATGTCCTGTGGACCAGAACCTCAGGAGCTGCTTGCTGACCTGCAGTTCCACCTCTGACCATCCCAGTGTCTGCCTCCACCTGTCTCTATGGATGTCTGTTGGATATTTGCTGACATCCCAACCTGCAGTCCTCATCCCCTTGGATCACCATCTATCCATAATACCCATATACACAGAAGTCTAATTGGACTACTGATTATAGTTACTATTGTATCCTGTCTTGTACCTTTGACGTACCCTTTGACTCTATGTCTCTATTCTTTCTTATTTCTTGCTCTACCCGGCTAGCCTTCAGCAGGAGGGTCCCCCCTCATGAGCCAGGTTCGGCTCAAGGTTTTTTCCCTCTTAAAAGGGAGTTTTTCCTTGCCACTGTTTGGCTTAAGGTTTTTCTTCCACTTGGGAAGTTTTTACCTGCCATTGTTTATGTAATAATTGCTCGGTGGTCATGTTCTGGGTCTCTGGAAAGACCCTAGAGACATCTTGTGTTGTAATGGACGCTATATAAATATAATTGAATTGAATTGAATTGAAAATTGAATGTGGATGTTTCAAGTAAACATCAGCTCTGAAAACGTTTCCCCACTACTGGTGGGGTAGGGGAGGTAGAGCAGGAAAAGATAG
This sequence comes from Xenentodon cancila, assembly GCA_014839995.1. Classification (NCBI taxonomy): domain Eukaryota; kingdom Metazoa; phylum Chordata; class Actinopteri; order Beloniformes; family Belonidae; genus Xenentodon; species Xenentodon cancila. Next base: position 58,962 of record CM026198.1, read on the forward strand.
ATAGAAACGGTAGGATGAAGAGCAAAAAGAGGAGAGACACTGATATAGGGCGGCAAAAATATAGATGTTACTGTAACGTTTGAGGTAATGTATTGCATTTTTTAAACTGAGCACTTGCACCTTTTCCCTTCTGTAACTTTCATTTCCACCAGTCACCGGGACATGTTCCTTCTCCTGTCCTCTCAGCATGGCCTCCTCCTCTCCACCGTTTCTCCTTCTTACTGCTCAGTGTGTGAAATGTTCAGTTATTCCTCTGCCTCCTTTAGTGAAGATGGTAAGTGTATAAAATGTAGTTTGTTCGTAGCTTTGGAGGCGAGGCTCAGTGAGTTCGAGGTATGGTTCACCAACTAGACCATAGTCCGGTAGACTTGGTAGCTCGTCAGGCTGAAGTAGCGGCAGACCGACCTGGAGCAGCTGCTGGTACCTGTTCCCACGCAGCTCTTATTTCTAGAATTTTGGCTGATATTATTAGACCCTCCCCCTGACAATCAAGGGTCCAGGCCGAGATGCAGAGCTGCAGTCTTACACGCTTCTCTGCTGCTTCCCCAGGAACCGCCCGTCATGTTCTGGTCTCTGGAAAGATCCTGGAGGCAACTCGTGTTATAATAGACACTATATAACTAAAACTGAACTGAACTGAACTTAACTGAATTAAATTAAATTAAATTAAATTAAATTAAATTAAATTAAATTAAATTAAATTAAATTAAATTAAATTAAATTAAATTGAATTGAATTGAATTGAATTGAATTGAATTGAATTGAATTGAATTGAATGTATTTGTCTAGGTACTAATTTTTAAACAATGATTCAAAACAGGTAAACATCCAAGACCAAATAAAATAAAAAAAATCAATCAATACTAAAATGTTACACCATTAAATGTAATCCTGGCATCTAATTTTCATTCTATATAAATCCCCCTGGTTCAACACATCAAACATCAAACCTAATAAAGCAGCCACTGACCTTTTTTTTTTTTTACACTTATTTCCCAGAAACATCCATCTAAATATTTGAAATCAAAATAAGGACTAAATGCCCTAATGAAATGCCTCTCAACCATTTTAGAGAATATTCAATCATTAATTCAGCCAGAAAATACTTTCAACACTACCATATTCCTCACAAATCAAATCAACAACAATTTACCTTAAAATGTTCAAAATCTCTGCAGGTTCCTGGTTCTTCAGAAGCCCACCTGTGATGGACCTCCTGAACAGAGCTTTTTGTGTCAGACAGCAACAGTCGTGTCCAAGCTTCAACTCAGGAATTCAACAGGAAGATAATACAAGACAGGAGAGCTTTTACAATGAGAGCTTCAGAGAGCTGATTAAGCCCTGATAGCAGCCTGACGGCAGACGTGGTGATCAGCAGCAGAAAGTCAGAGGGTGAGATGGTGTGTGACTCAGGTGACGGCAGGTCTACAAGTCTGCTTCTATTGAAGCGTAGACATGGTGATATTTTGAGAAAAGAGTTGAATAACAGCCTTATTGGATTACAGCATTTGCGTTCATTCTTGCTGCTTCTGATTAGATTAGATGACTGCAGCTCTTCAGCTTTACTGCGGAGGTTTGATTACCAGCAGAGACATTTGCAGCCTGTTTTGTTGCACATTAAAACCTTTAAACTGAAGATAACAAACTCCCCTTGATATTGGGGTCAGATTTATAAACGTAAACTGAAAAATAAGGAAATTTGTGGTTGGTCAATCATTTCTTTTGTGTAACCACTTGGCGATAAATCTTATTATCTAGAAGCAATAAGATTTATTGCCTTACTTTTCAATGGTACCACATTTGAAATGAAAATGTTAACACACACACACACACACACACACACACACACACACACACACACACACACACACACACACACACACATATACATATATATATTGCCAAAATTCTATTTTATTTATATAGCATCTATTACAATATAAGTTGTCTCCAGGATCTTTCCAGAGACTAGAACATGGCCCCGAGAATTATTATATAAACAACGGCAGGTAAAAACTCCCCTTTAAGAGGGAAGAAACCTGGATCATAAGGGGGGACCCTCCTGCCGAAGACCAGACGGGTAGAACAGGATGTAGAGAGAGAAGAGACACAGACACACCATCAAAGGTACAAAAGGCCAGATATATTAATATTAATTATCCATCAGCAGCAACTAAGACTTCTATGTATATATGGGTGATATATGGATAGTTGGTGATCCACATAAATGAGGACTGCAGGTCAGGATGTCAGCAGACATCCATACAGACAGGTGGAGGTAAACACGGGGATGGTCAGAGGGTGGGACTGCAGGTCAGCAAGCAGCTCCTGAGGTTCTGGTCTGCAGGACATGCACAGAAGAGAAAAAGAGGGGACAGACCAGCACAACAAACTACAAGAACAATGGAGCACAATTATGCTTATGAGATACTGTTAATAACTGAAGATTGAGGTGAAGAAGAGACAAAGAAAAACGCCAGGATGAAGCTGTGTTGAAGACCAGCTGCTCTAGTCTGGTCCTGCAGCTGCAGCTGTGACTACTGATCCTAACACAATAAAGTTTACACCAACTAGATGTTTTACTAAACACAAACGTTTGAAGTTTGGTTTTAAAGGTGGAGGTGGTGTCAGCCTCCTTCACCCAAACTGGAAGTTGGTTCCATACTGATGGCTCCTAGTAGCAGAAAGCCCGTATTCCAAATCTACATTCTGTGTCCACTGGTACTGCCCCATTAAAATTAAAGCCCAGTCCAGAGAACCCAGACTGGTTCTTTGTGCAGAATAAAAAATATTTCTATTACTTTTATAGTGGTCTGAACATATGCTGATGATCAGTCCATCAAGGGTGCCTGGCTGGATCTTGCCCACCTAAATCATCTCAGATGAGCAATCAAAAAAACATTTTTCATAATACCATTATTTATTCAACAAAAATGAAGACAAAAAAAAAAGATGCAATACTAAGACGTACTATGTTCAGATAATATCATTATCTTTTACACTAAATAAAAAACACAGGATTAAAAGAGGGGTTCTAACTTTTAAATGTGTTACGTCAGGTCTTATAGATCAGTATGCTAAACCTGGATGTCAGAGTCTATTCCGAATCACTGCACCATCTATTTCTAGATCTGACCCTAATCTTAGGGTTTATCTTGAGCCACGTATTCACAAGGAAATGCTCCTCAAAGAGCATATGAGCATATCACAATGTTTAGTAGTAGCAGACTATTTATCTCAACCTCAGACTCCTTAGACCCTGAGGCATATTAACGTGAGGCATATGCCATTTGTCTAAAATCACATTTGACCATTTATTACTGTAGTAATAAAGCAGAACGGGATGTGATGGACCCTCAGATGTGCTCTCAGATCAAATAAAAAAAAAAAAAAGACCTTTTGAAGATTACTCAATCTGTATTAAAGAGGATTTTCGCCAAGCAGCGCTAAAAACTGTACATTTTCCAGTGAACTGCAAAATAAGCCTTTCCTTTGTGTGAATGGAGGAAAACTGACGCCGGGAGAACGTTCCTCCACCAGTACTCACTCTGGTTTATAGGGAAGAAGGGGTGGAAATCTGCAAGACAAATATGACCTAGAAAAGGTTGGAATTCATTTGGCAAGTTTGACAATTGTGGTACATAGTGTGATTTTAGATTACAACTTAAGCCTATATCTACCCCATGTAGTGTAATGATCTGATGTGTTTAGGTAATAATCATACAGAAATGAATTAACATAAAGAAGTCCAGATCAGCTGAAGAGCATGAGATGAAGAAGTGTGGCTGCATCACATAGTAAGAAACCTTATGTTTTCATCAAGCTCAAAGCTCAGCTTTTAATTCAAGGCAAAGAGGAGTAGCAATTTTAATTCATAAAAACATTTTCTTTACCCACAATGACACAGTTGCAGATCCTGAGGGGCGATTCATAATAATTAATATTACAATTGACAACAACCCAATAACAATAGCCAGTATTTATGGACCAAACAAAGATGATCATCGTTTTTTCACTCTTTCTTTACAGCTATTTCCAATCTCTCCGACTCACCAATAATTATAGGTGGAGATTTTAATACAGTTCTTAATCCGGCATTAGATAAATCTAACAACTGTAGTAAAACATATAACTAACAATCTTCAGAAACAATCAAACAGTTCATGGCAGACTATGGTCTTGGAGATGGTTGGAGGCTGAAACACCCCAACGATAAAGAATTCTCTTATTTCTCACAAGTTCATCAGTCTTACTCACGAATCGATTATTATCTCATTAGTAACTCTCTTATTTCCAAAGTGAGCAACATTGTGATACATCCTATCATTATTAGTGATCACACACCGATCACTCTAACCTGGAATAAAAGCACATCTGTCAAAACCAGCAACAGATGGCAATTTAACACATCGCTGCTTGAAGATCCTGACTTCGACGATTACATCAAGAGAAACTGGACCTCCTTCCTTGAAATAAATGATTCACCATAGAAATATCCCCATCACTCCTTTGGGAAACGGGCAAAGCTGTGCTGAGAGGACAGATCATTTCATATTCCTCCCATAAGACAAAGAAGGAAGCGCAGGAACAAAGAAACCTGGAAAAGAAGATTAAAGAGTTAGAAATTAATAATTATAATAACCCCACTCCTCAAAATCATTCTGAACTGCAAAAATATAAAATGCAGTTGAATGAATACCTAAATAAAAAAAGTAGATTCCTCATCCAAAGACTCAGACATGAACAATTTGAATTCAGTAATAAATCGGGCAAATATCTGGCCAGTCAGATCAAGAAAAACAAGGAAAAATCCACAATCTCCACAGTTGTTAACTCAACAGGAGACATCGTTCAGGAACCCAAAGAAATCAACGATGAATTCATGAATTTCTATAGAAAGCTGTATTCATCTACAAACAAATCAAACATATCAGAGATTGACAAATTCCTCAACAATATCAACCTACCAAACTTTACAGAAGATCAGGCTGGAGAACTTGATGGACCTCTAACTCCAACAGAGATCCATAAAGCTCTCATGTCTAATAACAAATCACCTGGTCCAGACGGCTTCCCAGGCATTATTTTATAAACACTTCTGGAATATTCTAGCACCCATATTTATAAGATTAATAGCAGAAATTAAGGACAAATCTAAGCTCCCTATAGAGATGAATACAGCGATGATTACTTTAATATTAAAACTTGGAAAAGATCCCACTCTTCCAGCAAGCTACCGCCCGTTATCCCTCATTAATTCAGATACTAAAATTATCAGTAAAGCGCTACGAATTGAAACAGTAACTCCATTTATTATCCACCCAGACCCAACAGGCTTCATTAAAGGAAGACTCTCTGCAAATAACCTGCGCAGACTATTTAATCTGATTCATTACTCTTCACAAAAAAAATACGCCAACAGCCATATTTTCACTGGATGCAGAAAAAGCATTTGATAAAGTTAAATGGGAATTTCTATACCAAACACTTAAAAAATTTGGCTTCGGTGAATCATTTATTCATTGGATTAAGATTCTTTACACATCACTGATGGCAACAGTCACCACAAATGGATTAATATCACAGTGCTTCACTCTACACAGGGGTACAAGGCAAGGATGTCCACTCTCTCCATCCCTATTTGCTATCTTTATACAACCTCTTGCAGCAGCCATACGACAAGTTAGCACAATTTTAGGAATCGGAACAGGAGATATAACCCATAAAATCAGCTTATATGCGGATGATATTCTCTTATATCTACAACCTCCATCATCAACACTTCCCCAAACTATCAACCTTATTATATATTTCTCTGATATCTCTGACTATACTATTAACTGGTCTAAATCCACCATACTACCACTGAACTCTAACAGCTGGGATGTGGCAACTGACACGGCACCTTTCTCAATCACCACCGGCAACATCAAATACCTGGGAATCAACATCTCCCCTAAGTTGTCAGAGTTAGCTGGCCTTAACTATAATCCACTCTTGAAAACGATAGAAGAAAATCTAAAACGTTGGATGAATTTACCAATAAATCTCATTGGTAGAATTGCCACCGTTAAAATGACCATACTTCCTATGGTAAATTATCTCTTTTCAATGATTCCCAGCAAGCCTCCAAGCCCCTGATTCAAATCTCTACATTCAATAATCACACATTATTATTGGAAAAGCAAAAAGGCCAGAATTAAACTATCAACGCTACAAAAAAATTAATTAAATGGTGGTTTGGAGGCCCCAAACTTCCAGCATTACTTTCTTGCAAAAAAACTCCAGTATGTTTATAATGGATTAAACCAAATCAATGGGATTGCTCCTGGATAGAGCTAGAACAATTATTTTGTAAAGAAATCAATATCTCTGATTTGCCATTTATAAGCCGCACTATTACCCGACCCCCCTGCTTCAAAAACCCAATCATTGCCTCAACTCTGACGGCCTGGTGGGACTTTTACCAAATGTGTGTATGTGTATATATGTATGTATGTATGTATGTATGTATGTATGTATGTATGTATGTATGTATGTATGTATGTATGTATGTATGTATGTATATATATATATATATATATATATATATATATATATATGTATATATATATATATATATATATATATATAAAACTCCCAATTGCTCCCCGGGGCGCTGCCCTGCTAGCAGCCCCACTGCTCACTAGTGAAACTAGTTGATGGGTTAAAAGCAGAGACTAATTTCGGTGTGCATTGTACATACAGCCTAGCACGATGTCCACACTGACAAGAATGATCAGAAAAAAAAAAAAAGAAAAAAAAATATATATGTGTGTGTATATGCGTACTTGGTATGTGTATGTTTATGTGTATATATAGATTTATGTATATATGTGTATGTATTTGTAGGCATATTTATATGTATTGATGTGTGTATGGGTATATATATGGATAGATACATGTATATAGGTATGTGTGTCTATGTATGTATGTATGTATGTATGTATGTATGTATGTATGTATGTATGTATGTATCTGGGTATATGTGTTTGTATATATGTGTATGAATGTATGTATGTGGATATATGTATATATGCATGCGAGTATATATGTACGGATATATATATATGCAGTGATCCAAAGATATGAGTAGGTATATTATTTGAATAATTTATTATTTTAAAAGCCTTTTATATATATATATATATATATATATATATATATATGTGCACGTGTATCTAAAAAGCACATGTGCACATGAATGCATCAGCGTATATTTGTATGTATGGATAACAATGTACTTGTGCATATGTATCTTACATTCATGCATAGCAAGATGCCTAGATGTTCACACACTGATCTTTGTTATACGTGTGTGTGACTCCGTGTGTGTGTGTGTGTGTGCATAGATGTACAAATTACTTATTGCTTTCTCTGCTTACAATGTATATGAATATGTATTAGTTAACTGAATACATGTCTCTTTATCCCTATATATGTGGTCATGCATGAGTATCTAAATACTTTGATGCATATTATTATATAGATAACTTTTTAAATACTGCCCCTACACCCCCAAACCCTCAGGTATGCAATAGTCTTCTTTTTTATTTTCTTCTTTTTTAACACCTTATTGTCCTGTGTCCACCTCTATTTTTTTAAACAACACATTATTACTCCCTTTTTTTTCTCTTTCCTTTTTTTCTTCTGTTTTTTTTTTCTTTAACACACATTACAACATAGGCACCACACTGCACCACCACTGTCTCGTCTCTCTCTTTCTTTCTCTTTCTATTTCTAGTCTGTTCACATATCACACCCGGTGATTTTAGCCCTCTTTGGCAGAATTTAGTTACTTATTTACTTATTTATTTATTTTTACTTTTTCTTTGTCCCACCTAGGGATCAATAAAAAAATAGTTAGACTGTCATTAGGGCCGGTGAAGGGTACACATCTGCACACATCTGTACACACATACGCACACACAAAAAAAACAAAAAAACAAAAAAAAAACCTTGATTACAGATTAAAATGCATATACGACGAGGGTGAAAATGTGGGGTAATCGCTGTTTTACAGTTGTTGATAACAGACTCACTTGTTCAGTTTGGCATTTGGCTCATAATAGCAATTTTTTATTCCTAATTTTTTTTTTTTTTTTACTGGAATACTTTAATTTTTTTGGGGGCGGCACGGTGGCTTAGTGGTCAGCACTGTTGCCTCACAGCAAGGAGGTTCCTGTTTCAATTCCTGGCCCGTTGGGTCTTTCTGTGTGGAGTTTGCATGTTCTCCCCGTGCTTGTGTGGGTTCCCTCCGGGTCCTCCGGCTTCCCTCCACAGTCCAAAAACATGCATACTAGGTTAATCGTTCATTTCAAATTGCCATAGGTGTGAATGTGAGCGTGCATGGTTGTCTGTCTTTGTATGTGGCCCTGCGATGGACTGGAAACCTGTCCAGGTGGACCCCTGCCTTTTGCCTGCGATGCCTCGGAATAGGCTCCGACAAACCCAAAGTGCTTTACAGTGACATTAAACTTTAAATCATGCTTTTTATTTCTATGTGATGTTTTAAACAAAAAAGAAAGAAAAAAGAACAGTAGATAAAATCAGTGGTTAAAATATGATCTAGTTTTGAAACTCAAGTTTAAAAGCATCAATGCAGATTTGTGTCTTTGTTCAAGCGCAGCTGAGAACAGGAGAGTCTTCAACCTGGATTCAAATAAACTGACAGTTTCAGCTGATCTGAGGTTTTCTGGGAGTTTGTTCCAGACATGTGGAGCAGAGAAGCTGAAGATGATAAACCGGATAAAAAAACCGTATCCAGATGACCCGAGGGGTCTGGAAGGTTCATACTGGGTCAGGAGATCACTGGTGTATTTTGGTCCAGAGCTTCATAGACCAGCATCAGAACTTCATTTTAAAATTCTTATATTAACTTTTAAATGTTTGAATTATCTTGTCCCGCCTTACGTGTGCGTGTGGACCCCAAATGAACCTCCCATTCCTAATCCACAGGGTTCCATATGATGTCATTCCACCCTTTGCAGTTATAACAGATTCAACTTTTATGGGAACGTTGTCCACAAGGTTTAAACTTGTGTTTATGGGAATTGTTGACCATTCTTCCAGAAGCACATTTGTGACTTCCTTTCAATGGAAGTAAGGGGCCAAGCCCAGCTACTGAAGAACAACCCCACACCATAATCCCCCCTCCACCAAACTTTACACTTGGCACAATGCAGTCAGAGAAGTACCGTTGTCCTGGCAACCACCAAACCCAGACTGGTCCATCAGATTGACAGATGGAGAAGCTCCATTCATCACTCCAGAGAAGGCATCTACTCCAGAGTCCAGCGGCGGCGTGCTTTACACCACTGCATCCAACGCTTTGCATTTGGTGATGTATGTCTCAGATGCAGCTGCTCGGGCATGGAAACCCATTCATGAAGCTCTCTGCACACTGTTCTTGAGCTAATCTGAAGGCCACATGATGTTTGGAGATCTGTAGTGATTGACTCTGCAGAAAGTTGGTGACCTCTTGGCACTATGCATCAGATGGCATGGAATTCACTGAGCTCCTGAAAGCAACCCATTTCACAATGGCACAATATTTGCAAGACCTGATAGTTCCTTATGTTCCTAATAGAGTTCTCTGTTCTCAGAGTGCAAGTTTACTCGTAGTTCCTAGAAGATCCAGATGAAGAGCTGGAGGACGGGTCTTCTGCTATCAGGAACCATCACTATGGAACCAACTTCCAGTTTGGGTGAAGGAGGCTGACACCACCTCCACCTTTAAAACCAAACTTCAAACGTTTGGGTTTAGTAAAACATCTAGTTGGTGTAAACTTTAGTGTGTTAGGACCAGTAGTCACAGCTGCAGCTGCAGGACCAGACTAGAGCAGCCGGTTTTCAACACAGCTTCATCTAGATCTGCTGCTCTAGACCTGCTGCAGGGGGACGCCAACATGATCCACTGAGTGGTGCCCTTCACCTCCTCTGTTTCTCTTCTTCACCTCAATCCTCATTGTTCAATCAGCCATTGTTCTTGTAGTTTGTTGTGCTGGGCTGTCCCCTCTTTTCTCTTCAGTACATGACCTGCAGTCCTTGTCTATGTGGATCACCAACTGTCCATATATCACCCATATATACATAGAAGTCTTAGTTGCTGCTCATGGATAATTAATAATAATATATCTGGTCTTTTGTATCTTTGACGGTGTGTCTGTGCATCTTCTCTCTACATCCTGTTCTTCCCAGCTGGTCTTTAGCAGGATGGTCCCACCTTATGATCCAGATCGGTCCTGATCCAGGTTTCTTTCCCTTTAAAGGGGAGTTTTTACCTCCCGTTGTTTATGTAATAATTCTCGGGGGTCATGTTCTGGGTCTCTGGAAAGGTCCTCGAGACAATTTGTGTTGTAATAGACGCTACATAAATATATAAGATATATAAGAAAAACCTTAAGCCACACAGTGGCAAGGAAAAACTCCCCTTTAAGAGGGAAGAAACCTGGATCAGGACCTGGCTCATGAGGGGGGACCCTCCTGCCGAAGGCCAGCCGGGTAGAGCAAGAAATAAGAAAGAATAGAGACATAGAGACACCGTCAAAGGTACAAGACAGGATACAATAGTGTAGCAACGCTACTAAGAACAAGGCAGAGACAGGAACTTTGCAGGAATCTTGCTTTTATTTTCGGGATCACTGAACGATCCAACATGCAGTGGGGTCATCCCTCGCACCCCCCTCCTCACTTACGGTACAGAACAAAATGGACACACCAAGACAAAACAACCGACGCCGAACGGAAGAAAATAAACAAGACAATTGGACAACAAAACACACAGATTAAAACCCACACACCCACTCAGCTCAGGCCAGAACCGGCAGAGGGAACTGCATCCCACAATCCCCTGCGCCACCAGCTCTGACCGCAGACTAAAGGGGCGTGTGACCGTCACTACATAGCCCCCTTCTGAAGGGTCAGCCGTCCTCGGCGACCCTATCAACCACAAAATCATTTAAATATGCGGGGCGCCGGCGTGAACGCACTGGTCGTGCACAGTCATTCAATGATGTAGTAGGCTCCGGCCCGTTCAAGTCCACACCAGTAGATCCACCTGCCGTTCCCACAGTCAGTGGAACAAGGGGCTGGTAGGGAGCCAGCCGGTCCTGATGAAGCACCACAGCTTGTCTCCTGTCCGGCACACGCACCCTGTAGACCACGTCTGACAGTCGGTGCAGTACCTCCCCAGGTCCCCGCCAATGGCTGCTTAACTTGGGAGAAACTCCCTTTTTCCGTTCAGGACAGTACACCCACACTCTGTCCCCAGGTGCGAACTCCTGGCCCCGACACCGGCTGTCATAGGCCCTCTTCTGCCGCGCTCCCGCACCAGCTTGTGCTCCGCGGGTGAATTCGTGGATTTCGTGCAGGCGGTCCTTGAGTCTGCGACAGTAATCCATTTCTTTTCCACCGGGAATCTCGGGTTCAGGTGGCGCCCCAAACACCAAGTCCACCGGTGTCCGGAGCTCCCGCCCAAACATAATCGCAGCGGGTGTGCACTGGCTTGACTCCTGAACCGCAGTGCGATAAGACCAGAGGGCCAATGGCAGAAAGCGGTCCCAGTCCCGCTGGTGGCGACTGGTCAAGATCGCCAGTTGTGTGGCCAGGGTTCGGTTAAAGCGTTCCACCAGCCCGTCGCTTTGAGGATGGAGCGGGGTGGTTCTTGTCTTTTGTATCCCCAAGCGGCGGCAAACCTCGCTGAAAACCTGGGACTCGAAGTTCCTGCCCTGGTCACTGTGGAGCTCAGCCGGCGCCCCAAAGCGGGTGAACATCTCCTCCACCAGTCTTTCAGCGGTGGTGGCCGCGCTCTGATCCGGCACCGCATATGCCTCAGGCCACTTTGTGAAATAATCCACAGCCACAATGACATAGCGGTTCCCTGCATCAGTCACTGGAAACGGACCCAAGACATCTACCCCGACCCGTTCCATCGGAGCTCCTACCAGGTACTGCTGCAGCGGTGCTCGGGACTGCCGGGATGGTCCTTTCCGTGCGGTGCAGTCATCGCAGCAGTGGACGTGCAGCTCCACGTCTCTGCGGCAGCCTGGCCAGTAGAACCGCCCCCGGAGACGACGCAGGGTCTTGGCGTTCCCAAAGTGACCCGCTCCGGTGGAGCCGTGAACCAGTTGAAGGACCTGGGAGCGGGTCTCTCTGGGCACCAACAGCTGGAGGATGTCCTCTCCCCGATCCGGAGCCTGCCACCGCCGGTACAACACCTCGTTGTGGAGCTCGACGTTAGTCCACTGGGAATAGTAGGACTTCAGCTCCGGACTCTGCGCTGCGACCTTATTCCACTCCGGCCGTTGCCCCGCCTCCAGCCAGCTCCTCACTTGAGCCAGCACCGCGTCGGCCTCTTGCTGCTGCCTCAGCTCCTCTGGGGACAGCTCCGGAACACCTTCGGTCGTTGCTGCAGCCACAGTCTGGACATCGCCGTCCCGCTCCTCCTGGCGGTGACAGTAGCGGCATTCCGCTGTCAGGCACGGCCGTCTGGAGAGAGCGTCGGCGTTGCCATGGCGATGTCCAGCCCGATGCTGGATGTTGAAGTCGTAACTTTGTAAAGTCTCCAGCCACCGAGCCACCTGCCCTTCTGGTTGTTTGAAACTTAGGAGCCAGGTCAGGGAGGCGTGGTCAGTCCGGAGGGTGAAGTGGCAGCCCTGCAGGTACGGCCGGAAGTGCTGCACCGCCTGAACCACAGCCAGCAGCTCCCGCCGCGTCACGCAGTAGTTCCTCTCGGCTCGACTCAGGGCACGGCTAAAGTAACCGATCGCCCGCTCTCCGTCTTCCCCCTGCTGCGACAGGACTGCTCCGACCCCGGTATTGCTGGCGTCCGTGTCAACAATGAAGGGGCGGCGGGGGTCTGGAAACGCCAGGACCGGTGCCGCTGTCAGCGCCGCTCGGAGCTGGTCAAAGGCGGCAGCGCAGGAATCAGTCCACCTGAACTTCTGTCCCTTGTTGGTTAGCTGGTGGAGAGGGCTGGCAATGGTGGCGAAGCCCCGGATGAAACGCCGGTAATAAGAGGCTAATCCCAGGAAGCTCCGCAGCTCACCGACGTTGGTGGGGGCGGGCCAGTCCTTCACGACTGCCACCTTGGCTGGGTTGGTGGCCACGCCCTTCTCGCTAACCACATGTCCCAGGAACTCAGTCTCTTTGGTTAGGAGGCTGCACTTGGCTGGGTTAAGCCTTAGTCCGGCTCGCCTGATCGCAGCAAACACCTCCCGCAGGTTATTCAGAGCCGTCTCGAACCTGTCTGCATGCACCAGCAGGTCATCCAGGTAGACGATGCAGCGGTCCCGTGGCACCCCGGCCAGGACCCTCTCCATCAGCCGCTCGAACGTGGCCGGTGCGTTGCAGAGCCCGAACGGCATCACCCGAAACTGCCACAAACCTTGTCCGATGGTGAATGCAGTCTTCGGCTTAGCATCGGGGGCTAGCTCCACCTGCCAGTACCCGCTCCTCAGGTCCAGGGAGCTGAACCAGCTGGATCCGGTGATCCAGTCCAGGGCGTCATCGATCCGAGGGAGGGGGTAGGAGTCCTTCTTGGTGACACTGTTCAGGCGCCGATAATCCACACAGAACCGCCAGTCTCCATTCTTCTTTTTCACCAAGACAGCCGGTGCCGCCCACGGGCTACTGGACGGCTCGATCACTCCAGCTGCAGCCATCTGGCGGATCATGTCCTCCGCTGCCTGGCGCTTGGCAAGCGCAAGCCTGTGTGGGCGTAGCCGGATGGGCGGGGCCGAACCGGTGTCTATGTGGTGTTGAACCAACCCCGTCTGCGTGCAGTCCTCATCTTTGGCAGCAAAAATGTCCATAAAATCCTTAAGGAGATCCGAGAGGTTTTGGATCTGTTGGGGGTCTAAGTCTTTGCTGCTACGTGACAACAGATCCTGCACCGCTTTCATGGTCTCTGGAGATGTGGTGCTGGTGGAAGCTGCACTCACCGGAGTCGTGAAGGCGCTTGGTGCGGCGCCGCTGGCGGCAGGAGTCCTTCTGGGTCCACCGCTCTTCCTTCCTCCGCATTGGAGCACCAGGGTCTCGGCTCCGATGGTGATGGTTGCCCGGGCAGCATCAACACAAGCCTCCCAGCGGGACATGAGGTCAAGGCCAATAATGCAGGGCTCCGTAATGTTGGCCAGCCAGAACTCGTGCATAATGTCCTGTCCCCCAGCCCGGATCCGTAGCAGCTTTCTCGCCACCAGCCCCGCTTTTTCTCCAGTCACAGTCATTAGCTGGGTGCCGGTGGGAGTCCATGATTCCGGGAGAGAAGCAGCGGTGCCTGGCAGAACCCCCCGCCGCACAAGAGAGATGGTGGATCCGGTATCCACCAGCGCTTGGCACCGTTGATCTTCCAGCTGGCAGCTCAGATAAAGTCCTCTGGTATACCCCAAACGTCCAACCAGAGTGCATCGGCCTTGAAGGGGCGTTGGCGGTTGGGATGGCTGCCCCTTCACCTGACCATCCCGTTGTCGTTTCCCGGCGAAGCTGCTTTGGTCTTTGGTCTTTGCGCAGGGCTGTGTGACGGGCACCACACGTGAAGTGGAGAGGATGGCCTCCACCCGTTCTCCTTCCCGGATCGCTTGCTCCAGCGTCTGGGGCGTGGCCAGGCGGACGTGTTGGCGGAGCCGTTCAGGTGTGAGTCCTTGCAGGAACGCATGGAGAGCTAACTCTTCCTGCGCTCCTGTGGAAAATCGGGGGTAACCCCGCCGGACGAGTAGCTGAATGTCTGCGGCTAGGGTGCCCAGGCTCTCTCCATCCCGACGGCGGCGGCTGGTCAGCTGCTCTCTTTCATGCGTCTCTGACACGCACCGGCCGAACCGCCGTTCCAGCGCCGTGGTTAGGGCGCCCAGGTCCCGCTCCTCCGCCGATGCCAGGTCCAGCAGTATCTGCTGTGCTCGTCCTTCCAGGGCCAGCGCCAGGTGAGTGGCCGTTTCCTCTTCCCTCCATCCGTTGTGTGCCGCTGCAATTCGGACTTGCTTGAGGTACGGCTCCAGCTGGTTGGTCCCGTCGTACTTCGGCAACTTGACGGTGGATCTGGGAGCAGTAACGGCGGCGGTGGCGACTTGTTGCTCAGTTGAGCTGCAGAGCAGAGACCTGCCAGGAGTGTCGCTCTGCGGCGGCGTCTCCACACAGCGCGGACGTCCGCAGCTTGCTCCGTCAGGGAGGTCGGGGTCTCTCCACTTCTCAGCCAGCCAGGTTGCTCTTTCACGGCGTAGTCGGACGGACTCTTTTTCCATTCTGTCTTGTTCCATGATCCCACTTCTGACACCAATGTAGCAACGCTACTAAGAACAAGGCAGAGATAGGAACTTTGCAGGAATCTTGCTTTTATTTTCGGGATCACTGAACGATCCAACATGCAGTGGGGTCATCCCTCGCACCCCCCTCCTCACTTACGGTACAGAACAAAATGGACACACCAAGACAAAACAACCGACGCCGAACGGAAGAAAATAAACAAGACAATTGGACAACAAAACACACAGATTAAAACCCACACACCCACTCAGCTCAGGCCAGAACCGGCAGAGGGAACTGCATCCCACAATCCCCTGCGCCACCAGCTCTGACCGCAGACTAAAGGGGCGTGTGACCGTCACTACAATAGTAACTATCATCAGTAGTCCAATTAGACTTCTGTGTATATGGGTGATATATGGATAGACGGTGATCCAAGGGGATGAGGACTGCAGGTCGGGATGTCAGCAAGTATCCAACAGACATCCATACAGACAGGTGAAGGCAGACACTGGGATGGTCAGAGGTGGAACAGCAGGTCAGCAAGCAGCTCCTGAGGCTCTGGTCCGCAGGACATGCAAAGAAGAGGAAAAGAAGGGCCAGACAAGCACAAAAAACTACAAGAACAATGGACCACAATTAAGTTTATGGGATACTGTTAATAAATGAGGGTTGAGGTGAAGAAGAGACAGAGAAGGCAAAGAGAAACAGAGAAGGTGAAGGGCACCACTCAGTGGATCATGTTGGTGCCCCCCTGCAGCAGAGGCCTATAGCAGCATATCTACACCGAAGCTGTTTAAGATGAGCTGCTCTAATCTGGTCCTGCAGCTGCAGCTTTGACTACTGGGCCTGACACATTAAGGTACCAAATATACACTAACTATATGCTTTATTAAACAGAAATGTTTTAAGTTTAGTTTTAAAGGTGGAGGTGGTATCAGCCTCCTTAACCCAAACTGGAAGTTGGTTCCAGAGTAATGGTGCCTGATAACAGAAAGCCCGTCCTCCAAATCTACATTTCGATACTCTAGGAACTTTAAGTAAACCTGCACCCTGAGAACGGAGAGCTCTATTAGGAACGTACGGTACTATCAGGTCTCGCAAATATCGCGGCGCTAGGCCATTTTGGACTTTATATGCCAGTAATAAAATTTTGAATTGGATTCTAAATTTTACGGGGAGCCGATGGAGGGAAGCTAAAACTGGAGAGACGTGGTCTCTCTTGTTGATTCCTGTCAGCACTCACGCTGCTGCATTTTGGATCAGCTGGAGGCTGTTTAGAGAATTACTTGGACATCCAGCCAACAACACGTTACAGTAATCTAGTCTAGAAGATACGAACGCATGAATTAGTTTTTCGGCATCACTCTGCGAGAGGATGCTCCTAATCTTTGCGATATTATGGAGGTGGAAAAACGCAGTTTTACAAACCTGATTAATATGCTGTTTAAATGACAAATCCTGATCGAATATAACGCCAAGGTTTCGCATAGTTTTACTGGAGGCCATCGCAAGACCATCTAATCCCTTCCTAAGCTGTTTGGGACCACAAACAATAACCTCTGTTTTATCAGAATTTAATAGCAAAAAATTTCTGGACATCCAGTCCTTGATGTCCTTAAGACACATCTGAAGTTTGTCTAATGGTTCTGTTTCATCTGGCTTCATAGACAGATACAGCTGCGTATCATCAGCATAACAATGAAAATGAATGCTGTGGTTCCGGATAATACTTCCCAAGGGCTGCATGTATAAACTGAACAAGATTGGCCCTAGCACTGAACCCTGCGGGACACCATAGCAGACCCTTGTCTGAACGGAAGAAACCTCATGAACATGAACAAACTGGAATCTATCAGACAGATATGATTTAAACCAATATAGAGCTGTCCCTTTAATCCCAACAACATACTCTAGCCTCTGCAGTAAAATGCTGTGATCTATGGTATCAAAAGTAGCGCTGGGGTCCAGCAGAACCAGTATGGACACTAACCCATTATCTGAGGCCATAAGAAGGTCATTCGAGACTGGAACCAGTGCTGTTTCTGTGCTATGATGCATTCTGAACCTTGACTGAAAAATTTCAAATAGATCATTTCTATACAAATGCTCACACAGCTGGCTTGCAACTACCCTTTCCAGAATTTTAGAGAAAAATGGAAGGTTGTAAATCGGTCTATAGTTAGCTAAAATGTCTGGGTCAAGAGAGGGTTTTTTAAGTAATGATTTGATTACTGCGACTTTAAAAGCCTGTGGCACATATCCCAAGACTAGGGACAAGTTGATCTGTTCCAGTATTGTCGGTCCAATAAGAGAGAAAACATTTTTAAGTAGTCGAGTTGGGATGGGGTCTAACAGACACGTGGATGATTTAGATCCATTGACGACTGAGGTCAGCTCAGAGAGATCAACGGGAACAAAACAGTCTAGAGTCAGGTCAGAGCATAAGGGAGTCGCCGAGGTTGAAGAAATTCCCACAGCCACTGCCGGGAGGGCCTGGCCGATTTCCTCTCTAATTCTGACAATTTTATTGCTAAAGAAGCTCATAAAGTCTTCACTACTGAGAGCTGCAGGGATGCACGGCTCAACAGAGTTGTGGCTCTTTGTCAGCCTGGCTACAGTGCTGAACAGAAAACCTGGGTTATTTTTATTATCCTCTATTAACACTGAATAATAGGCTGTTCTAGCTTTGCGAAGCGCTTTTTTATACACTATTAGACTATCTTTCCATGCATAATAGATATATACAGACCTACTAGAGTACCACTTTTTTTTCCATTTTACGCACTTTCTGTTTTAACATACGAATATGTGAGTTAAACCAGGGAGTTAAGCTCCTATGGTTAGAGACCCTCTTTCTCAAAGGAGCAACTACATCTAAAGCTGCAACACATCTGCAGTGCTACCGACAAGGAAATCAACGTCTGCAGAGGTAGAACCGAGGTCACCGCCCTGAACTGCTTCACTATGTTCCACTGTAAGAAGATGAAGAGCAATGACTGTCGTTGTCAACATCCATATGAATGTTAAAGTCGCCCACTATGATGACTTTATCTGTACTGATCAATAAACTAGATAAGAAATCTGAGAACTCAGACAGAAACTCCAGATAAGCTCCAGCAGGAGGCCGGTAAACTACTACCAACAAGACTGGCTTCTCTGATTTCCAGCTCAGCAGTTTTGAGCTAAGCGTGAGGCTTTAAAACGTATTATAATCGCATTTAGGTTTGGATTTTATTGTAAGACTCGAGTCGTAGATCGCCGCTACTCCTCCACCTCGACCTGTGATTCGAGGAAAATGATAATTAAAGTAACCGGACGGCATCGATTCATTTAAACTATTAACAAACTCTTCCTCTTGGAGCCACGTTTCTGTTAGGCAGAAAATGTCACTCCGGGTCTCAGTAATTAGATCGTTTACTAATAGAGACTTGGAGCTTAAAGATCATATATTTAGTAATCCCCATCTAATTGTTTGGTCTTTAGTTCGCACTAAATGCGTATTTGTTTTTATTTTTACGAGGTTATTTTGGTTAACGCCTCTATTACGTCGCGCTTGGTGAACATTTGGAGGACAGGGAATCGATACTAAATCTATTTTACTTGGCACCTCGTTAGAATCTCCAATTACATCATTTACTTCTACCTTTTTATTGGCAGGCGATAGTCCTCGAGAAGCAGCAGAGAAGCGTGTAAGACTGCAGCTCTGCATCCCGGCCTGGACCCTGGATTGTCAGGGGGAGGATCTAATAATATCAGCCAGATTTCTAGAAATCAGAGCTGCACCATCCCGGGTGGGATGAATGCCGTCTCTTCTAAGCAGACCAGGCTTTCCCCAAAACGTCTTCCAATTGTCAATAAAGGCCACGTCGTTTTCTGAACACCACCGAGACAACCAGCGACGGAGGACAACATGCGGCTAAACATGTCATCACCGGTCAGATTGGGGAGGGGACCAGAGAAAACTACGGAGTCCGACATGGTTTTGGCGTAGTTACACACCGAGACAATATTGATTTTAGTGACCTCCGACTGGCGTAGCCGGGTGTCATTAGCGCCGACATGGATGATAACTTTACTGTATTTACGATTACCCTTTGCCAGCAGCTTCAAGTTTGCTTCGACGTCGCCCGCTCTGGGCACCTAACTATGGTCGCTGGAGTCGGCCTCACATGCCTCAAAATAGAGTCGCCAGTCACCAAGGTTGGTTTCTCAGCGGGTGTGTCGCTGAGTGGGGAAAAACGGTTAGACACGTGAAGCGAATGGTGGTGTTCCGTGCGCCTTTTGGGACTACGCTTCCTCCGAACCGTCACCCAGCCGCCCTGACTGCCCGGCTGCTCGGGGGCTGCAGGGGGGCGGCTACCAGCAGCTACACCTGGCCGGTCCGCCGCTACTTCAGCCTGACGAGCTACCAAGTCAACCGGACTATGGTCTATTTGGCGGAACCGGACCTCTAACTCACTGAGCCTCGCCTCCAAAGCTACAAACAAACTACATTTTATACACTTACCGTCTTCACTAAAGAAGGCAGAGGAATAACTAAATATTTCACACACTGAGCAGTAAGAAGGAGAAACGGTGGGAGAGGAGGCCATGCTGAGAGGACAGGAGACGGTACCTGTACCGGTGACTGGTGGAAATGAAAGTTACAGAAGGGAAAAGGTACAAGTGCTCGATTCAAAGAGAAGTTTACAAGATGTAGTGTTTTATTATCAAAACAAACTAAAATCAGAGTGTAAGGATTCGAAGAATCAGAGCCCGTAACGCCGTGCAGACGGACACAGACCGCGAACAACAAACAGGAAGTGACGCAATACGTTACCCACCCAGCCTAGAGCGCCCTCCTTCTGAGTAACCCTAACCCTTCTGAGTTCTGGGGAAATAGCATCAGAGCCAGCAACACTAACAAACTTAACAAACTGATAACGAGGGCTGGCTCCATCATAGGCAAGGCAAGGCAAGTTTATTTGATTAGCACCTTTTAGCAACAAGGCAATTCAAGGTGCTTTACATAATGAAAACATAAAACGTAAAGAGAAAAAAGGTACAGTGCAAAGGCATAATAAAGAAAAAGCAGAGTTAAAGTTTAGGGTTAGGGTTAACTGTGGGTGAAGGGCAAAACTCAGTGGATCATGTTGGGGTCCCCCTGCAACAGGTCTACAGCAGCAGATCCAGGATGAAGCTGTGTTGAAGACCATCTGCTCTAGTCTGGTCCTGCAGCTGCAGCTGTGACTACTGGTCCTGACACACTAAAGTTTACACCAACTAGATGGACTGAAATTAACATTGTTTTTATCAAAATTCAGATGGTTTACATAATTCAGTCATAGGTAGCTAGACAACTTAGTTTTGAACCTTGATTTAAAGAATGTGAGGGTTCCAGCATTACTGCAGTCTCTATATATCAATACATATTTTTGCCATTATTTCACATATATATATTTCTCATAAACCAACCTACCTACATACCTAAACTTCATTTCCCCATCCCAATAAATCCCTTTTGAATTTGAAGATGTATCTATATAATTTATTTTGATGACAGAGTGCGTCTGGCACAATTATTTGTTAAACCAAATATTAGTTATTCATCAATATGATAAAAAACACATTGTCCTCTTAATAACAATAGCAAAACACATTGGCAATATAAACTTATTTATCCCATGGGAGTAAATTCATTTGAGTGTATGGATAGATTTATTTATTTATTGTATGTAGTCTGGGATTATTTAGGACCAAATATTATTTCCTAAATTTATATCTAAAAGTACATCTTCCTATTGATACAAATACTAATCAAATGCAGGCATCAAATTCCACACTATATAATTAAAGAGCCTCATTACAGGTCAACTATACCAGCTGTGGCTGCAAATTTCACATTTTACTTTTAAAATGTTGACATTAGCAACGCAATGAATAACTGACAAAATTGACAAAAAAGTGCGCATCGGGTCCAAATTGGTCCAATCCAACGCATAGAGGATCCCATGTGTGTTCCTGTCCTGGAGATGTGGGAAGGGAAGCTACAATAAACACAGGGGTCATGTCTTTGTTCCACTTGTATCTGACATGTCCGTGCCCTGTTGAAGATTTGTAAAAATGACATGCATGATCAAGAAACAAAGGGTAAAACACATTAATGAACATAAATAGATTTGTCTTAAGGCTCTTCTAAAAAAATAACATGACTCAACTAGTTTTTTTTAAATTAATCACTTTTTCATTCTGGAGATGTTTGAGTGAGCTTATTTAGTCTTGTCTGGGTTTTGTGTGTCCAACCTATGTTGACATATTGCTGCAGAAGTAACTGCAGCATCTTTCATGAGGGTCCTCAGAGTAAAGAGCTTGTAGTACTCCTCTTTTCCCTGCCCCAACATATTCTGTAAAAGAAATAATAAAACTCATACTGAACAACGACCACTACACTCTGCATGTGGTCTATGACTACAACATCAATATTGCCTTTAATGACATAGAATTAAGACCATCCAGTTTAAGATGTATACTAGATGTGCCGTTTCTATTTTAGCCTTCTACATTCACAGCAGATCCCAATGTTGTCCTTGACATAGAAAAAATATAATAGCAGAAACATCTAACACCATAATGTATTTCCCTGAGGTTTTAGGTCCTTTGGTGTGCATGTGTTGTGCGCAGTGACAGAGCGTGGGTCTCTGTACAGAGGGGGCAGAGCATTCTGCTTGGGCCCTTATGAAAGTAATTTTACCATTTAACAACACCTCATCCTACCCATCAAACAACACTAATAACTTTTATTGAGCCAAGCCCATATGCCTCAGAAAGCAGAGTAAAGCTACAAACCAGTTCACAAACTTGTTCTGAAGAACACACATACAGCCTGACAGCTGTCAATATCAGAGCATCGGCTGTCCATGCTGCTGAAAGCTCAGGCAGACATCCATCCTTTATCTATATCCACTTCATTACCGGGTCACGGGGGTCTGTCGGAGCCAATCCCGACGCATACTAGGCGAAAGGCAGGGGTACACCTGGACAGGTCGTGTTTAACCTACCCTGCATGTTTTTGGACTGTGGGAGGAAGCCGGAGTACCCGGAGGGAACCCACGCAAGCACGGGGTAGCTAACCACTAAGCCACCGTGCTGCTCAGGCAGACAGTAACAGCTAAATTAGTACCATATTTGATACAGCTTAAACACAGTATAAAATGAACACAGCTGGTCTAAAATTACACAATCGTTATTTAGATAGATATAGACACAACGGTCTATAACATATTTTTTAACTCTATAATAGAAAATAGACTTGGTGGTGTATTATAGTTGACAACAACACAAGGCACATTCAAATAGTCAGGTGGTCAAGGCTACAACAACATTTTGAAAAATAGATTATTTATGAAGGCTACACTGATTTACCAATGGTTTTCTCTGCACTGGCTGTCACAGTTTACATTAGACTCCTCCATTATTCTTGGCTTGAAAAAAATAATCTAAGCAACATGGAAAACAAGGTAACATTGTACATGCTGTGGTCCATTGTTGTGGCAATGAGGAAAGGCAGGACTGCATCGGTTGTTAGTTTCAATTCTAACTCAAAATATAATGTGTGAACAGAGTCAAACTCCTCCACAACTGCCTCTGGCTCGGAGACGTCTATTACGTAGAAACATGCAAGCTGAGGCATTTTTATTTCACCATTGGATTGCTCAAAGTGCTTTGGGTTGAGTGCTGTAAACAGTTTGGCTGTACCACAAAAATGTCACGAATGTAAAAATACACCTCTGTTTTGAAGCGATGTCTACTGTATTTGATGGGGTCATCGTCTGCATTCTCATTTTCGGTTGTCTTTTCGCCAAACAGCCAGCAACAGAAGCAAAACAGCTTGTTTGCTCTGGGCAAATAAATGAGCCACTGTTGCTCCACGGTGCCCAAACTCCCAAATGACAGCTCTACCAGGCAACTAAAGATTATATTTGAAAATTTGATCATAATGATAAATCAATTTGCTACACTTTAAATCTCATTGTTTTAATGGGTAAATTCCATATACGTAAAAGTACTTTTTTTTTTAAAGTCCTTGCCAAACTTCAAAGTCCTGACAAATCAGTTTATTCAAATCAAAGTCAAAGTCAAGTTTATTGTCAATTCTACCACATGTGAAGTACATTCAGAGAATCGAAATTACGTTACTCTTAAACCCTCGGTGCAACGGAAGAAAATCTGTACATTTAATCTACATTTAATTTTACCTTGATACTCTGAAACTGATGCCAAACAAAAAAAGTAAAAGCACCTCATCATATATGGAATCATTCATATTTATGCCAGAATAAGAAGTGCCTTTATATATATATATATATATATATATATATATATATATATATATATATATATATATATATATATATATATATATATATATATATATATATATATATATTTTTTTTTTCCTTTCAATAACAAATGCTTTATATGTAGAATGTTTTTGTATTTATTTTGTAACATTTCTTTATTACCCACTGCCTGTTTCAGTTTGCTCTGATTGTCTATACTTGATTAAACTTGAACAAATATTTTTCACACAGCTACAGAATTAACAGCCTGGTTCTGGTTCTGCACTGATTGACGTGCGGTGGGCGTGTTTCAGTCTGCTTCCAAGCAACATGGCTTTGCCTCGTACGAGGGAAAATGGGCCCCAAAACCGGTTTTTGGACTCCAACGGGTCACTTGACTGAATGTTTTGTCCATCGTTATATACAGTCTATCGTTTAACCTCGGTGTACACTGGTGGTCTAGGGGTTAGGATTTGGCGCGTTTACTGCCAAAACCCAGATTGGACTCCCGGCCAGGGTATATTTTAAATTAATGACCGTTTGGGGCATTACCTTCTATGTTGGCTCACCCCACAAAAATTTGTATGCCTGTCCACAAGCTGCAACAACTTGAATGCTGGATGGATCTTCCCTGGAATGTACATGATGAAGTCATCAGCTAATCGGATTTATCAAAATTAACGACGTCCAGCGAGATTTCATACAAAGACAATAAAACTCTAATGATTGCAAGGAAATATATAAAAGGTGGATCGACATTATAAAGTTATGTAGATAGAACTTTGTTTACACTTACCAATGTAAAAAAGAAAACGTATTTCCTTCTTGCCACTTTTGAACCAGCAACCTAAGGATACCTGGATTCTACCTACAGTCCTCCGCGCTACCAACTGAGCTATTCACATACGGGCAACATAACCCTTTTCACCGCTCAACCTCCGGGGTGAACATTCCTGTCTAAAACTAGATTTCAGTTTAGGTAACAAACATAACTTAGAATTGCTGACAAACTCCTACATGTTACTAGAGACTACAAAACTCACAAATTTAAAGAATTGTAAAATTTTTACATTACAATGTGGCACATTTCCTAAAAGAACATTTACTATCGCATTGTGTAAAAAAAAATAAATAAATCAGTTATTCCAAGTAAAGTAATTATATAATTTTGAAGGTCACAGAAGGTTCTGATCTCCATATCATCTGTACAGATGCCCAAAGCAGTTGTCGGCTATGATAAATTTGACCAACGCAATAAGTGAGTTTCATCCATTCTTTCTTTTTTATTGTATTAATCATTCGTACTCCAGCAAATATTTTGCAGTATTTACACTTTTATTAATGATCATGTTTTTTGATGCCCCATTAAGCCACGGAGGTTGTAGCTATGGAGGTTTGGAATGGACAGTGTCAGAGAAACCATGACAAGAAAACAGATCTGACTTAAAAAAAAAGATTAACCTGCGAATTACAGGTTTGCTACACCGTTTGTTCACGTGAATCTATTAAACTCGCAGACGCAAACAAAACCCTGGTCAGGTGATCAGTTAATCTGACCAGCTGACGAGCTGAACATCAGGTCAGTGAGCTGGCAGCTGACCCAAAGAACAAGAAAACAGCAATGTCACAAGAGGAAGCTGTGATTTTTGTAACATTTCAGAAAAAATGTAAATGATCATGAAACACACATGCCCCACTTTCTTAAAAACTGTTCAGGATTACAGTTTTTAGTAAAGACTCAGTGCAGAACAGCATCAGGACAGGTGATATGTAGAAGATAAAGGCATCCTTAACCTCACAGCAAGAGTACAAGATGACTTTCAGTTAAAATACATTACAGGTCACACTCAGATAAAAGTCTACCATAACATTCCTTTTCCAAAGAAAAGATAAAAAAAATCAGCTTTACAGAGAAAAAAAAAGACATATTTAATAATACTGTCTTTGTAAACAAGTTGTAACAAATGGAAAAAAGAATGTAATTAATATAACATAAGTGTACAAAAAAGTTCTCTCCAATATAGTGTCAAAAAAGCGTATTAAAAAGCAAAAGTGTGGCTACGGTTCATTAAAAACATATAAAGACTTTAGCATGGAGGGGGTACCATCATGGTGATGATGGTCAGTTACAGGGTGATGATGTCATCCACAGAAAACCAAATTCAAACCCCAAGTGACCCTGGCATGAGTCAGAACCGACCCGTACAGACCAATGACGTCTCCATTACTAAAACAAAAACTAAATACCTGACTCCGAACTCGTCGCCGTCTAACTGGATGGACGCAGAATTCTGAGCGCTAAAAAGTCAACAGAAGCGATGGCAGCCAGTCAGAGGCAGGTGTGCTGCTTATGTGAGTGTGTCACCTGCTCAATCTTCCAGTTTTAAAAAATTATTTTGACAATGTCTGCTGTGTTCAGTTTCTATGATTTCTGCCTTTAAACTCCGTGATTTCCAAGTTATACTCTTGAATCCTGAAGTGATGATTTTTTTTTACGATGCAACTTTCACCCCAACCAAAGATGCGACGGGAAATGTCCTGTTTCCCGTCGCATCTTTGGTTGGGATGAAAAGGGAGGTAAAGCTAGCCATTTGTTTAGAACATAAATGAAAACTGACAAACTTCTTTGTTGCATCTCTCTGAACACATCTTTCTTGGCAAGTTTTCTTCTTCACAGCACAGGTTTCCATGGTGGCCTGATCTCTGATTGGCTGTACACGAAATTAGGAGTTCACCGCTCCAGATATGTGTAAGTGTAGATACCAGTCTACCGTTGGTGAAGAATTGACATCTTTCAGATATGACTGAGCGCTGACTGGAATAAATCAACCACCTGCTGATCTGCCTCTAACCAGTCAGCAAACTCAGTTTACACCACAATCAACAAATCTATCATTCCTTAAACACGATGAAGTACCTCTAATACGTTTTGAAAAAGTACCTGCAGTAAAATCTCATATTAGAGAAGTGAAAGAAAGCTTTCAGACTACTCTCCCTAAATCAAACTTTGGACTTTCGTCCCAGTCTGAGGATCTGGTTCTGAGTCCAGTGTCAACACAGGACACACCCCGACACCCCGACACCATGATGACACCTCCAAAATGACGACAAAAAATAAAGAAAACAGTGCATGTGCACCACAGATTCCCCTGTACCGCAGACTGATTTGTGGTTTGGTCTTTCATCAATTCCAAAAGATCATCAATGTTGGTCTCACAAAAAGTCAAATGAAAAGTACGACACAAAAAAAGGAATGACATAAAGTGAGGACAAAAACCAGGAACTGGAGGTTTCAGAAATATTGTGATTGGTTGCAGTTTACCAGGCCGTCACAGGAGGGTGCTCCATCCCTGAACTTCAACCACAAACAGCTACTACTCTGAGCGACTGTGGGGCTGAAACGTTCCAAACAAGTTAACATCCCTCTACTTCTGTTCCACATAACATTCTAACACCATCTTTACCCATGTTTTCTTCCTTTCTTCCTCCTCACTGCTCCTCCCTTCTGGTTCCTAACCCTTCATTCTCTCCATCCTAGTGTGTGTTGAACTAAACTATAATCAAAATCTTTTCCCCTCAGTAAAGTTAACTTGTTTTTCTGAGATGTTAGCCCCTCCCCCTTGAAAACATGACATTAGTACAGACTTGCATTGAAAGGCAAAGCCAGCATTGGTGGTTCACCCCCATTTGTCCCCCTCCCCCCTCTAAGTGTTGGCAGAGTCCTCCTCAGTGCAGTCCTCCTCCTTCTTCTCCTTTCCTTCCACCCCTCCCCCAGTCGTTTATTTGTCTGATGTAGCATCATCCTCCGTGATGCCCTGAGCACGTAGCTCCTCCAGGACGTTGTCCAGGTGTCCGGGGTCAGGGAAGCCATGGCCTGTCAGGTTAGAACCGAACTCAGTCTTGTGATGAACCTTGAAGTAAAGAGGGGGGTGCTGTTTGTTAGTTGCCATGACAACAAAGCTGTTCAGCCCCACTACAGGTCGGAGTGGGTAGTGTTACCTCATTCCATATGACGGTGTCAGACTCCCCTGTGGTGCTTGAAGTGCCGACAGAGAAGACAAGCCTGCGGTCCCATGCCACCAGGAGCAGCTTGAGCACCTGCACAGGTACGAGAGCAGGGAAGTTACAGGAATACCTGGAGCCTGTGACTGCCATGAGGACAGGTGTGTGGAACAAGAGGGGTGTACCTTGCGTCCTTTCTCGCTGTCTGGGAGGTAGCAGTGTCGTGGAAACCCTCTGGCAGTGTAGGGCTTCCCGGGGTTTGGGTGCTCTGGTCCCTGAAAAAAGACGGACCAGATTCACTGACTTGAGAATGAGACAGATGTCTCTGGAGACACCACTATGATATCCTTGCAACAGTTCAGGGTTTCCATGGTGACCTGTCTATACTGAGAGTGGAAATGCACTAAAACTTAGTCTCAAACTGCTGCTAACCCTAAGACAAAGTGTAACTTTAAATCTATTTATTGGTCACCTTTAACAACACAAGTGTCCTTCTCACAAACTGTAACAAACAGGTGACTTAAAAACATGTTTTGCATTTGTTTAGAAATCCTGTTTTCATTTTGTAGTGGATTCTTTAAAGGAGCTTTCTTTTATGTAAAGTCAAAAAAGAATTTACATGGTGAGAGGACAGATTTTAATTTGATCTGATGAAAAATTGGTACCTGTATGCTGAAAACAGAAGATGTTAAAGGAAAACAGTTTGTCTTACTTCCTGCTTCACCCACTGCTGAGTTTCCCAAACTCTAAACTTTTCAAAATTATTCCAGACATTCACGTCTTTGGGGATCATTCCTAATAATCATTGATCTTTTAAGAAATTGTGCAAAACATGTTCAAAAGAAGTCATAGCTTCACAAGAAGAATCAAGATGTTTAAAGAACAAAGAACATAATTCATTTTTTACAACAGTCTTGTAAAAAAAACCCTACCAAACAAAGCTGTGTCCTGATTCAGGTGTGCATGAGTCCCGGTGTGCTGCGTACCTGAATGCCTGGTGGGATGTTGTAAATGATGCGGATGGTCTTGCTGTCAGGATGACCGGGCAGGGAATGCGGGATGACGTGGTACTCCATCTTTCCGGCTGGCTGGTTGCCTGTCTTCACGCCATAGATGGTTTTACATGTGGGACATTGAAGACTGAACAAAAAGACAAACATTGAATCCAACATGAAGTTATATATGTATACATATATATACACACATATATGTATACATATATATATATATATATATGTGTGTGTGTGCGTGCATCCGTGTTTAACGCTAAGATGTATGTTAGTCCAACGCTGAATCGTACCACACTACATTAGCTCAGCACTGACTTCCGTCTTCATACAGGAAATGTACATGGATGTAACAATACAGTCAAATTTTAAGGAAAACTGGGAGAGAACAACGTTTGTGAGTTACCTGCCATCCTTGTTGCCATTGTTATACATCGCCACCAGACACTGGAAATGGTACTGGTGCCCACATTGAGCCAGTCGCCCCACTGACTCCGCCCTGGAAATGGGACCCACACCCGGACCCTTGTAACCAGATGGTCCTCCTAACGGCTCCATGCAGATGGTACAATCCTGCCCGAAGACCAGCAAAACATCTTCACTTGAAGTCCACATATTATACTGTTCTCATCTTCACTTTTTACTTTTGCCAAGAGTCTTTATCTAACAACAATTTTCAAAACATATACTACACTGGTCTGAATGCTCATTGCTGTTATGATGAATAACCATGACAACAAAAAAGCTGTTTACATTTCATTGCATCTTGTTGACCTTTTA
Source organism: Xenentodon cancila (assembly GCA_014839995.1). NCBI lineage: Eukaryota > Metazoa > Chordata > Actinopteri > Beloniformes > Belonidae > Xenentodon > Xenentodon cancila. The sequence goes on from CM026198.1 coordinate 88,348, forward strand.
AAGCCTAGCTAAGAGTTGAGACATTGAAATAACTGAGATAGAGTAGAATAGTGGGAAAGGAGAAAGATGTTTAAATTATTTAATCTCTGAATCATCACAGAGGGAATAAGATTTCTGTGGTGTGTCAACAAGGAGATGGCAAGAAGAACCCGGACTGCAGTATCAGAAGTTTGATGGCGACAAACCATGCTGCTGATGCTGCATGTGATGTCATCAGCAACAAACAACATTCCAGATCACTCATGGAGATCTCAGAAGACTCAAACTTCTCTCTGCCACACTGACTTTCCTAGAGTTTGTTAAATAACTTGAGCTCCTGATCCATTTATTTTTGCTATTTTATACTGCAGAAATTTAATTTTCATTTGAAAATGAATTAAATATAAACCAGTTAAATTCAACATGATGTTTGCAGTCCCAAACAAAAACATGCTTATACCTCCTCTGGTGGACTCTTCACTTTCTGCAGGTACCTCTTGACCACCTCCTCTGGAGTTTTACCTGCAGACAGAAACAACAGAGCCGATGAAACATCTGCAGGAGTTTAAAGATTTCAGATTTCAGGAGGTGGACATCTGCTGACCCTTACGAGCCTGCTTCTTGGTGGTCTTCCTGCAGCAGTGGCCGAAACCCGGTACCGGTTTGATGTCGCTCTTGCTGACGGGGGGCGGGTGCAGCACCAGCTTTGGTGGACGAGTCAGGCACACAGGGAGGGCGGCGGCACTCATTAGGATTCCTGTGATCCCTGAAGTAGAACAGATAAAGTTGGGGTTCGTTTGAGCAGAGGAGGTGTTGATTTTGGTCCATCAGTGAATGGTTCAGTTCTTACCAGCCAGTGCTGGGTGGACAGGACTGGATCCATTTAGGTTCTTCACCGGGACGGTGGGAACGCTGCAGAAGAACAAACAAATCAGTTTTTCAGAGTTTCCTCGGTTCCTGGAAAATAAACTCCACCCAATTATACTCACTGAGAAACACTAATAATTGTCATTTAGAGCTTAAAGAAATATATAAATTGAAAAGTCAAACAAATATAATGACACAAAAAGGAAAAAAAAAAAAAAAAAAAAAAAAAAAAAATCACAAAACATCACAGCAACAAAAATTTGAAGCAAAAACAGATTTTAAAAAATGGTCACAAATATAAGAAAAAGGATTAATTAAGTTTGAATGTTGAAAAGGTATTCAAAGCTGTGCGTTGCTCTCCTCCGTCTGCCTCTCCGATGCTTCGTATCTCCTCATCCACTAAAGGAATATCTGGAGATAATCTGCCAATTTCCATCTGCTCACCGAGATCAGCGACCAACGTCACACAGCTGCTTTCTGGAGATTACCTTCCGCGTCACAAAGCTCATCATCGTCAACCCTGAGTGGCACCAACCCACCCACCCAACACACAAACTCTCTCTCTGTATCAACCTGTAGCTAATGAAACCTCCTCCAGATACAGGAGTACATGAAACAGAGATCATTCAAGACATTTTTTATCAGATAAAGCATAACAATATAAACAGGAAACAGCTCAACTCTTAACCTTTAAAGATCATTTACATCTAAACTATAAACAATTCTAACAGCAAGCAGTGTGTGTGTATGTATATATATATATATATATATATATATATATATATATATATATATATATATATATATATATATGTGTGTGTGTATGTGTGTGTATATGCGCACACACACACACACACACACACACACACACACACACACACACATGTACACACACACACACACACACATTACACACACACACACACACACACACACACACACACACACACACACACACACACACACACACACACACACACACACACACATTCATTAAGGAGTGGTGGGCTGCCATTCCTAAATCTCAGCCACCGCTCCTTTAAATTTCTGTTCTTTTTTTTTTTTAGTCACAAATACACCACCGCTGCATGTCTCCACACTAGGGTGGTTCCTTCAGGTGATGTCATGGTGATGCTGGTTCCTGCTGCAGCTACTCTTCCTGGTCTTCTGGATTCTTCATGACGGCAGCACAGTAGTGCAGTGACAGCAAAAAAGGTTCACTTGGATTTTGGTTCAGCTGGGTCTTTCTGTGTGGAACGTGTAGGATAATTGCCAAATACTTATATCCACTTAGGCTTCATTTACAACTATAGTGTTTGACTTATTGGAATAATTACAGGTATATTATGTCTAATAGAACCAACTAAATGAATGTGTGTGTGTGCGTGCGTGTCAGTGAGAGAAAGTTTCCTGCATTGTAAAATCATCATGAATGGTAGCTGGATTATAAAGTTGATACTTAAGCTTGTTGTTGGCCAGATAAACTAAATATTTTTTCATCCCTGCATCTTAGATATTCTTTTGTCTATGCACAAATTGCAGAATTTATGAAGATTATATTAAGTACAATATTATGAACGTATTAGCATTGATGTGCATAAACAGTTAATAATCAGTTAGGGTTTAAACTGTCAATATTACGCATCCCTAACTCTAATGGATGTTTGGGTGGTTTTGATGGTTGTTAAAATGGTCATAATGGGAGGTAAAATGGTTTACCATTAAAACCATGTTACCTCAGTTGATGGTTTACTGGTTTTACTAGTTGGTAATAATTGAGACACTGGTGGCTACAGCAGCGCTCGTCTCTTTTGTCCATATAAACATACATACCAACATACAACCAAATCTGTTTACAAACCAGTTTTCCCAGCAGAGATTTCCTGTTTGAACATACAGGTCCGAGCTTCTAGTCCGAAGGCTGAACATGGCAGAGACTATGTTAAAATCACATCATCGTGCTCTGGAGGAAACACCCCTAACTGATGATGACCGGGAAACCCTATATGAGATCAATCCTGGATCAGCAAGTGATGATGGCTGTAATCTCACACACACCAATCAGCTGCTGATGGGTGTGTTCAATGGGCTGCTGTGTTAGCACAAAGGGCTTTATGTTGGCAGGTTAAAAGGACCATGTCTGGTCCAAGATCAGCCTTATGTTTCAACTCCTGAAGGCTCTTTTGTTCTTGTTATGGAGCTCTTTCAGGTCACTCATTCATTATTGGGGAAGCTCCTCACCGTTTCCGGCGGGAGGATGTTGTCCTCACCGTTTCCGGCGGGAGGATGTTGTCCTCACCGTTTCCGGCGGGATGATGGTGTCCTCACCGTTTCCGGCGGGATGATGGTGTCCTCACCGTTTCCGGCGGGAGGATGTTGTCCTCACTGTTTCCGGCGGGAGGATGTTGTCCTCACCGTTTCCGGCGGGAGGATGTTGTCCTCACCGTTTCCGGCGGGAGGATGGTGTCCTCACCGTTTCCGGCGGGATGATGGTGTCCTCACCGTTTCCGGCGGGATGATGGTGTCCTCACCGTTTCCGGCGGGATGATGGTGTCCTCACCGTTTCCGGCGGGATGATGACGTCCTTACTGTACCGGCAGAGATGTTGTTGACATCAGCGTTCTGGTAGGCTGACGTTGTCCACACCGAGATTAAATAGTCAGTCACACTCAGTCATGGAATTGATGATCTCCATGTGAATCACCGAGAACATCCCAGTCTGTAGCTTCCAAACACCCCTGCATTTTTTTTTAGCTTCCTGTGACCACCTCCTCACAGTCCTTTTTGTTCCAGGTTTCCTCTAGGTAATGGGTTTGTAGGTGGAGGAGAGAAAGACCAGATGATGATCCTTCTTACTGAGAACAAGTGGTGCAGAGGAGCCGTTTGCATCTCTGACGTTTGACTAAAACAAATCCAATGTTTGTCAAATGTTCCACTAGAAAAAAAAACTGTTGAAACCTTAGAAACGTGGCAGAGACACGAGGTTGAAATCATCAGCGATGGCTAGAAACGTTGTTGTGTCTGTAGCTTTGCAACAGCAGAGCTGATGACATTACTCGCATCATCACTATCAGCTGATGGCGGGAAGTAAACTGCCGCTACAATAACACTGGTGAAGTCTCAATAGATAACAAGGACAGAAACTCACAGCTAACAGTTCAACATCTGGCTGCAGGAACAATGTTTCACAGAAACATGGCCTGGATAACACCATCTGTTGTTGACCAGAGCTGCAACTCCATCATCCATTTTTCTTCAAGACTCTTCAAGTCTCTGTCCGTATTGCCTCAAAGCCGGGCAGAGAGACGCTGAAGTCGGGAACATGCTGCTGCAGCAACGTCTCAGTCAAACGCATGATACTAGACCGATGAATGTCCACATTTGTCCTCGTCAGCGCTTCAAGCTCGTCCATCTTATTAGCGAGAGCCTGGACTTTACGGATTATCATATTTGGAAGCGCTGGTTTTAAACTTCCTATTCCTCTCTCCCTGTTTTGTTCTTGCTCTATATCCACATCTCCTCTTCAACTTGTAAGGGATTCGGGGTCTTGAAGAGGGTTTAATTTTCCTTCTTCATATCTCAAAAAGCGGCTCCCATTTTTAAATAACTTGTTCGTAGCTTTGGTAACTAATCATAAAAGATGTTAAAACGTAAAAAAGTAACAAAGGAAAGCCCTGAAACAGCACAGCACCAAAACAAGGGTGAAAATACTTAAAACTCAATTATATTAATCAAGAGACTTTGTTGAAAAATGTACAAAATTTAAAAGCTAGTAACACTATTCTAGAATCTAATACTTGATTTCATACTTCCATGCAACACAAATATCACCCACAGTATGTCCATACTTCTGTTTTCTGTTACATGTTACCAGTCAGTTACCAGTCTCATCAGGCTATAATATATATAAGGTCTGTTACTGGTCTGTTATCAATCTGTTACCAGTCAGTTACTGGTCAGTTACCAGGACGTAAAGGTCTTTTATTGGTCCAGTACCCACTTGTTACCGGTCAGCTACCAGTCAGCAGCAGTCTTATTTGGCTGTAATAGTCAGTTATAGCTCTGTTACCAGGATGTTATGGTTCATTACTAGTCAGATACCGGTCTGTTACTGTTCTGTTACAGGTTTGTTACCAGTCTTTTAACAGACTGTACTGGTCTGTTGTGGTGTAGAGAGTGCTAAGTCTGTTTTAGGTGGATCTATGCTCCTTCCCTCACTTATGGAACTGTGAGTAGTGACTGAAGGGACCAGAGTAAGAACACAAGCAGCTGAAATAATTTTCCAGTGCATATTACTGTTGATATTAAATATATTAAAGTTGTGGACCCAAGTTATCTGGTGTCTGTCGTGGGAGCAATTCTCAAACCTGGTGGTGGACACCAGACATAAGAGACACTGTCAGGTTGATAAGGAGTCCTATCGGACCATGTTGGCCTGCGGGACTCCTGACAAAGCAGGCCAAGCAAGCCGCAGCTCGGGCAGTCCTGGAGGCAAAAACTCGGGTCTGGAAGGAGTTCAGCGAGGCCATGGAGGAGGACTATCAGTCAGCTTCAAACAGATTCTGGCAAACTGTCCGGTGCTTCAAAAAGGGGAAGCTGTACTCTGCCGGCACTGTTTACAATGCAGGTGGGGAGCTGCTGACCACAACTGGGGACAGCTGGCCTTCAGCAGGAGTCTAGCCGAGATGTAGTAGCACCTTGGCTGCGTTGATGTCAGATCACCAAAACTTTGCTTGTCATGGTCATGGAGAACCTGCAAGGTAGGAGGTAAGTTCTTCAGGTATGCCCCTTCTTTATCATATATGACAAAGTTGTTGACGTTATTGATAAAGCTGTTAAAAGTCATTAAACTACCTACCAGCATTTAAATAAGGTGGTAAATCATTAAGCAGTCAATAAGCTACTAGATCTTGGCTCTGTTAGGAGCCAAAACGTACACTAAGATTAAAATTTGAAAATGTCAGCAAGATATACAGTATGTAATACAGAGAGATTGAGCCTTACTGCAAAGATGCTTATTCAGATAAAGCATGGAATGTTTAATTGCTGTTTTTGCTCCAGTTGTTGAAGGGTTCAATTTTCTACTGATTTAGTTTTAATAAATTAGTAATAGAAATACTAAATTTCAACTATTTTCAGTCAGTGGAAAATTTTAGCAGAAAGGCAGGGATATGAACACCACACACCTAAGTGTTTATTTATGACAAATAAGGACAAAGTACTGAGTACCAGTAATTTTTGGTATCATTACCTAGTTAAGTCAGTACCGGAGTACCAATGAGCTACAGAAAAACCTGTCGTTAATGGTATTTTCAATGCCTTTTATTGGCATTTTATTTGATAGGCACATTGCTTGTTACAGCCATTTACCTGTCTGTTATTTTGTTGCTATGCACCTTTTGGTTTTTGAGTGTGTCTTTGAATTATTGGTTGTATTTATATGTGTGTGTTAATGAGGCCAGGTGTGCATGCTTGGAGGCAAACTGCTCTTCAAAAATGCAGTAGAGGCATTAGCAGTATGATACCATAAACTATATAATTAGTAGATTGCTTAACCAGAATACAATGAATTATGAGAATCAATGAAGGACTATGGACTTTGTTTATGCCTTGAGGATTTTTCATGCTATATGTCCATCAATCGCCCTTTATCAGCATGCATCAGTGACTGGTTGGAAAGTCACAGTGCTCTTGAATTATAACGAAATGTGACCGATGTCCGGTGTACATGGTTGTTTATCATCTCAGTCATGTGTGACTAATCCTAACAAACCTCAACTCCCCTAACTAACTCATCCTGACTAATCCTAAACTCATCCTCATTAACCTCCCAAGAACAGCTCATATTCCGTCACCAAGAGAGGAAGATGATGATAACTCACTATCTTAACTAACTTATTTAACATGCTGATATCTTCAATAAAAATCAAATGTCAGGGTATATAACACATATTAACAGGTGATCAGAATGTAATTTTTGTTTCAGTATTTGGTTGCTGTGACTACAACAAACCTCCAGTACTGAATCAGACTCAGTAGACACTGACTGGGAACGTTTTAGTATTTATACAGGACAGGTGTGAGGGTTAGAAACCCTGATCCAGTCAGAGTTTCAGGATCCTCTGTTACCCCCCCCTCACAACCCCCCACTTCATTTGTCTTTCCTGACAATGCCGTCTGTGGCCCCACCCCCAGACATCCCCCATCCATTCATTCATTGCCTTTGTCTGGCTCCCATAATCCTCCAGTACAGAGGGAGCACACATTTCCCACTGTTTGGATGGAATATATTGATTCCCACCGTGTGTGTGTGTGTGTGTGTGTGTGTCTGTGTGTAATACTTTCACTTAGTGTGAGTGTGTCTGTGTGTGTGTGTGTGTGTGTGAGATACTTAGCAGGATCTAATCTAAAAACACCAACTGACTATTATCGCTGGATGATGAACGTGTGTTTAACAGAGGTTGGGTAACATAAATGCAAGCTGTGTATTTTGCCACCCCGTGCCTGAAGACGAGTTAAGCGGAGGGAAGGAGGGTCATATAGCATTATCCGTGTACCATAACATAAGATGCATGGGCAGTAGAATGAGGTATTATTCCTACGTCACAGGATGAAAAATGTCAAATGTTCAAAACGAGGATGGATGAACATCAGGAAGAGAGTTTTTTGTGGGTTTTTTTGTCAGTGTTTTGCTTCTGCAAAGCACGTTTGTCATTTTTGTGGCCAGTTGATCCAAACATTGGGTCATACTTTGTGGTTTTTAACATACGCTGGTTTATGGCAACTTCAGCTCTGAGGCCAAGTAGCTGACAAATCTTCTTGTCCACCCAGTAACCCACCTTGCAAATATAGGCCCTACCTGTAACGTCCTGCTGCTGCTGTATACGTGAACAAATCCCTCCCATGAATTGCCACCCCGCGTTACTTCAGTTTACATTAGACCTGACCTGTGGTTAAGTGAACCCTTGGAGGCGAGTTGTGAGAAAGGCCAGCTCGACACGCCACCCCGGGTCAGTCAATGTAAAAAGGGCAGGTGACACGCTAGGTCAATGTGTTAAAACGCAGGGTGTCCGCGTTTAGATGTTTTAGATGTTCCTCCTAATTGTTTTTCCTTTGCTCCACTCATTTTTTCAGACTTTTGTTCTTCATGTCCCAATTTGTTTTAGATGCATTCTGCCATTAAATTAAAATGAGCTGATATTTTATGATTACTACTAAAATGTCTCACTATGAACATCTGCGGTTTTCATTGTTCTATTATGACTAACATATATGGGTAATCTTTAGTGTTCATCTTACACAGCGTACCCAGTTCTTTGTACATGGGGTAGTAGATGTTTATATTTATGGCCTCTCCCTCAGGACTGGGATGGTCTGGGGGTGGGGAGCTACCATGGTAACTGGACCAGAACCACTGTCTCACCTCCCCCACTTTCAAAATACTTTATAAATATACTGAGACTAAAACCTACACCGGGAGCTAAGCAACAGGGATAAAAAAAAAAAAAAAAAAACGAACAGAAAAAGTTTTAGAGAAGCAAAGAGAAAAAAGTCTGAGAAAACGGGGGAAGGAGAGGAACACAGAAAGAAAAGCAGCATTGTGCTGCTAATGTGAATGAGCCAACAAAGGTTACCGTGGAGACCAACAATGAGGCTCTGAGGGGCACCGACCAACAAGACGCCACAGAAAAGGAGAGGGGATAAATCTCCATCTGAAAACCATGTGACCTGGCCGTCAGCTGGAAACATATCTACAGAACCCTGTTTGTGGGTGAAGAAGTGAAATGCATCCTGTCCAGGGGGGGTAAACAGAAGAAAAAAAGAAAAATGGAAAGGGCTTCTATAAAACAGTCTTCGTTGTAGGACACGACAGAAGAAGGAAAATAGCCTCAAAGCATCTGGTTGCTTATTGCAAAATTTAGAATCCAATTCAAACTTTTATTACTTGCATATAAAGTCCAAAATGGCCTAGCGCCACGATATTTGCAAGACCTGATAGTACCGTACGTTCCTAACAGAGCTCTCCGTTCTCAGGGTGCAGGTTTACTCGTAGTTCCTAGAGTATCGAAATGTAGATTTGGAGGACGGGCTTTCTGTTATCAGGAACCATCACTCTGGAACCAACTTCCAGTTTGGGTGAAGGAGGCTGATACCACCTCCACCTTTAAAACTAAACTTAAAACATTTCTGTTTAATAAAGCATATAGTTAGTGTATATTTAGTACCTTAATGTGTCAGGGCCAGTAGTCAAAGCTGCAGCTGCAGGACCAGATTAGAGCAGCTCATCTTAACCAGCTTCGGTGTAGATATGCTGCTGTAGGCCTCTGCTGCAGGGGGGCACCAACATGATCCACTGAGTGGTGCCTTTCACCTTCTCTGTTTCTCTTTGTCTTCTCTGTCTCTTCTTCACCTCAACCCTCAGTTATTAACAGTATCCCATAAACTTAATTGTGGTCCATTGTTCTTGTAGTTTGTTGTGCTTGTCTGGCCCTTCTTTTCCTCTTCTGTACATGTTCTGCAGACCAGAACCTCAGGAGCTGCTTGCTGACCTGCAGTTCCACCTCTGACCATCCCAGTGTCTGCCTCCACCTGTCTGTGTGGATGTCTGTTGGATACTTGCTGACATCCCGACCTGCAGTCCTCATCCCCTTGTATCACCGTCTATCCATATATCACCCAGATACACAGAAGTCTAATTGGACTACTGATGATAGTTACTATTGTATCCTGTCTTGTACCTTTGACTGTGTCTCTATGTCTCTATTCTTTCTTATTTCTTGCTCTACCCGGCTGGTCTTCAGCAGGAGGGTCCCCCCTCATGAGCCAGGTCCTGATCCAGGTTTCTTCCCTCTTAAAGGGGAGATTTTCCTGCCACTGTTTGGCTTAAGGTTTTTCTTCCACTAGGGGAGTTTTTACCTGCCACTGTTTATGCAATAATTCCTCGGGGGTCATGTTCTGGTCTCTGGAAAGATCCTAGAGACAACTTGTGTTGTAATAGACGCTATATAAATAAAATTGAATTGAATTGAATTATTGTGATAAAGTACAGTAGAAATGAAGAATGATTCAAAGTTACCAGAGAATTCACCTGCATCAATGTCACCTACACAAAAGACGCCCCCATAAAAGTATCAGGAATGATGACTTAACCAAGATCGACATGCTGCTGTTGGATCACACTGACCTGGACACACCCCGGTGATGTCAGTAATTTTTGTAATTTTAATTATATAAACATATTATTGAATCCCCTAAATTGTATGAACTATGATGTTAGTGGAGTCATTTCCTGCCAAGATGGAGACAAGTGGAGGTGTAATTTCCATTCAATTGACCAAAACTAGTGATGTGATTAAGAACTACAAAAGCTGTTGAGAGTGCATTAAGTGTGCACAAAGTAAGCATCATTAAACAATATAAAAACGTAAAAATACAGGAGGTAAAAAACAAGAATAGAATCTAACTGTATTCCTCAGGTTAAAACACAAGTTCGTTAAAAGCTTTAACAGACCAGAGCCACCGACCATCAGCTCAGGAAACTCTTAACGCTGTTATGGTCTTCTACCAGTATATGTTTGGCTTACTCACCCTGATGCAATGAGCGCTCTGGACTGAGCCATAGCAATCCGCTGTAAAGCTGGTCTGCTCAGCCCGGCCAAGCTTGACCGCTGCGGTAATGGGGCGTGGCACACAGTTGTGGTTGATGGCGGTGCTCGCTGTGGCTTCATCACAACCGATGATGGCGATGGGACAGGTGAAGGGGGCGTGGTCACGCTACTGGCAGGGGTGACCAGAGTGGCGGTTGGCACAGAGTCAGCAGCTAAAGACGAGGAAGAGTGTTTGGGTGGAATAGATGGGGGAGTGGAGGAGGGAGGCTGAGGGGGGGGCAAGGACGGTGGGGGTGGTCTGGAAGATGCTGAGAACCCCAAAGAAGAGGTGCCAGCAGCAAGTGCAGCCAGTGACTGAGCGAAGAGCTGGGCATTCCTGCGAGGGGAAGCGGTATTCTTAGTGATGGCAGGGCCATGTGGGAGTGTCTGGAAGTGGGTGGAGCTCTGCTGCTGACCTCGTCCCAGAGTTGCTGACTTGGACGGACTCAGAAGTTTAAAGGCGGGAGAAGCTGAGTTCTTGGGCCGCTGTATAGATAAGGCGCGCCTCCCCAGTGTCTGCACCCCACCTCCTCCAGTACTGGTCTTTACGCTCAGGACCAGCATGCACTGTTGGCAGGAACAGGAAGGGCCCAGGATGCCAGCTAATCCTCCATTAGAGGAGACAGAGCTTCCCACCCCCATGCTGGTCCCTGACACCCCCACACCTAGTAGGGCTCCTGTCAATCCCCCTCCAACACCCACACCTTTAGGGACAGGTAAAGGACCAGAAACCAGAGGATATGCCATGTCAGCCCGCTGTTGGATCCTTCGACATCTCTGAGTCTGATGGTTCACCTGTGGGGAAGGAAGTGTAAAGACACATAAATTCTATAAAAGAAACTAAACACACTTGTGAGGTACCTAACTCACCTGTGTCATATTCTGGAAGTCGATGAGGTAGCAAAAACCCAGTGGCGTGAGGTCCAGGCAGGTCTGCTGACGACTGTGGGCGTTTTCAATGGCGATGGCGACCTCCATGTCATATGGTGTCCACGTGCCAGCATCGTTTTCCCATTCCCACTGCCAACCCTGACCTGGAGCCGAGGCAGGATCATAGAAACTCCTCCGTACAGGACGAATGGTTCCTGACAAAGACATGCCAGACAGGTGATTAACCTCACCTGGTTATTTTAGGATTATGGTTAAGGTAAACTCAATTA